>PVJC01020478.1:0-19132 GCA_004026665.1 Murina feae
GGCATCCTGCTTATACCATAGCAAGGTGTTAAATGTGCTTGAAGAAATGCAGCTCATGGAGATAGCCTTTCCTTCCGAAACGGACATAGCCTGAGGACTCTGATTTAGCTGCTGGCCACTCACCCCTGTTTATAAAGACAAAACAAAGTATTCAAGATCAGTTTTAGGGCACTTGCCTCAGAGCTGTGATGGACATTCTGTTCCCTAACTCCCCAGCCTTGCCTCAGTGCTTCCCCTTTCCTCCCTCCCTTTCTCTCTTTTCTCCTCGTTTCCCTGTTTCATAGACCTGGATAAAACATCATCTCTGGCACACACTGAATCTCCACCCCTATAGAGTTCTCTGTGTAAGAATCAGAAAGCCCCAAGACTCACGTGTCAGCTGCATCCACAGGATTATTAATAAACCTTCAAGGAGCATCCCCATCATAGTCCTTCAAAAAAGAATTATTTTCGAGATGGATTTTTGCTTCAAACGAACTCCTCTGGGCTTAGAGCAGCACTATAAATATCACCGTGGTGTTAAGATGTCTGTTCTGTGTGTCAGCCAGTGTGACCTCTAACTGGAGGTGTCTGAGTTTTGAGCTAACCTTACAGGTTAACTGTGAAGGAAGACACTGCCCCCTTATGGCAGGCTACTAGATTTCCTGCTCCTGGGAGTTGTTTTTTGTTTGCTTGCTTGTTTTTAGCTGATCATACTTCTTACCATTGGACGAGCACTTATTGAGAATCTACTAAGTTACGAATCCCAAAGGACATGTAGGACAGGTGATAGCTGACAAGGGATGAGGTATTTTGCGAATTGAGAGTGGCGACTGGCTTAGCTGACTGAAGAAAATGGAATCCCGAGGGTCCATAGAGGAAAATGGCAACAAAAATCCAGGTACCCTGAAAGTCTCAAGAATTAGAGCAACGGATACCTCAGAAGATCAGAGTGAAGCGTGCAGGCAATGGCCTTGAATGTATGCAGTGTAAAGGACAATTCTCCGAGGCACCATTATGGTCTCAGATCTCCCATCCTGACCTGAAAGTCAGATGTCCATTCCTTTTTAAATGCTTTCAAGGGGAAAGATGCCTATTTTTCTGAAAATATGGAATAAAGAGGAATACGAATCTTGGATACCAGGACTAGTCGAGAGTGATGTGAGACAAATACTTCAAATAGAGAAACTGGAGCCATCTTCTTTTGCTCGAATACCAGATTTGTATCCCATTAAGTGTGAGTGGGCATCCAGAGCACCACACATTTAAAAACCAAAAGAGCCTTAACATGAAAGACAAAAACAAAAAGAGAAAAGAACCCGGACAGAGATAACGCAGGAAGGAGAAGGTTACATTATTTATTAGCACAATGGTGTGGACAGTCCTTTTTTTTTTTTTAAAGAAAGAAACAAATAAAACTTGGAGCAATAGCAAAACCTCATTTTGGCAAAATGGAATTTTCAAGGGCAAGTTTTGTTTTGAAGAGTAAAATTTATCCTGCAACTTTGAGTTTCAAACGCCCAGGGTCAAAAGATGAGTGCCTGAGGATTTCCTTGTCGCTCCGGTACTGATTTAGGTAAACGAGCTTCCACCTTGCACTGACTGGAGGTCTGTTTTATATCCCACTGTGTGCCTCAGACTTAAGAGGGCAGGGAAATCTAGTTCTGTGTTCCTGGGTGTCCTTTTCCCCTCCTAGTATCAATGCTAATTTTAGGTCTTGGTTTGCCTGAGATTTACCCTTGTATGTCTATTTACTCTGCTTCTTCCCTAGTCCCACTGTGTAGTGATTATGTTTCTTAATATGAACCATTGTCCCCCAACAAGTAAAAACACTGATAACCTTACATTTCTTTTTAAATGACTGCAATATTTTATTAGAAAAATGCACTTTTTAAAAGAATAAGCAAACAGAATAAGCAAAAACCTAAAACATCTTCATGAAAGGAAAACCACTTTGCAGTTATCCGAGCCTTTCTTAATGAAATGTGGGAGGCACAGGCCTATTACCTCCTGATGAGCATCATGGTCGCTGTTGCAGGCTCTGCAATGATGAGGCCTTTTTCCAGTTCTCCGTGAGACCTGAGCTCCCAGGCTTGACGGTCCCCCTCTCCTTAAGAATTCTGGCAACACATTTCTAGCCCCAACAGAGAATAGGCCAGGTATATAAAGGCCTGAGATAGCCATGGCATACATTCTGAATCGTCAATTGAAATAATTTTTTACATATTGAAATAAATGAGGATATATTACAGAATAGAATGTAATACATGAATTTTCAAGATTGAACATGACAGTTCAAAGAAATTTCATACATATAGAGAGGAGCACATCTTCCAGGCCTCCAAGAATGTAGCCTCACACTCTCCTAGGCTGTTAGCAGTAATTTGTAGGTAAATTGAAAAATAAAAAAACCTCAACAATATAAAAACAAACACTGAAGTTACTATGAAGACTCATATCTGTCCTAAGTCTACAACTAAGAAATACTGGTAGTTGCCTTGTATTCTGATTTAATTGCTCAGATGATTTCTAATTGGCATTGCTCTGCCAGAGAATCAAAGGTAGCAAGTGGGCCCAGCTGGCACGGCTCAGTGGTCGAGCATCGACCTATGAACCCGGAGGTCACAGTTTGATTCTAGTTAGGGCTTGATCCCCAGTGTGGGGTGTGCAGAAGGCAGCCAATCAATAATTCTCTCTCATCATTGATATTTCTATCTCTCTCTCCCTCTCCCTCCCTTTCTGAAATCAATAAAAACATTTTTTAAAAAGGGTAGCAAATGGTTGTATTGAGTTCATTTAGAAGGAAAACACTGCGATGACAGGATGGATTATTTCTACTTAAAGTTGTAAGAAAGAGAAATATACCAAATGGTAACACCAATAAAACAAAGAAGTAAATATGGGGTGGGCACCACTTTTAAGTAGAGGAAATGGCACAGATCCAGGGCTGCAGACATTGTCTTGGGGGAGAGACTGGTGGGTCAAAAAAGGTCTAGCTCAGTACCTGGTAGGGTCAGGAGCAGAAAAACCCAGTTTCCATCATGTTCTGATGCATCTTGCAGAAGTGGGAGCAAAGCATGACTACCTCTAGGCTCCAGGTCAGTGGGCAGTGACTATGAGAACATTTGTTCATTGGCACCTACTGACAGGAAGTGGGCAGAGGTGAGGACTTGCTACATGCCAGGTGAGTGGCCTCCATGTCTCTGGAGGTCTGTGGCCTTCAGTGTGCTTCCCCAGAACTCAAGTTCTCAAAAGCATTCCTTGATGGAAATTTGATGAAAATAAAGTCTGGAAGATGAGCTTTGCCAGAGGAGTGAGTATGGTTTGGAATTTTTTGAAGCTACGTTGGAGGTAAGGGCCCACAGGGTGTGGCTGCAGCCCGTGGGCAGTGAGAACAGGTGAGCCTTGTTGTTGAAGTGAAGGCCAGACTTAGAATGGGTGAGCACTCTGCCTCTTTCTCTCTTATCTACCTGTCTATCTATTATCTATCTATCTATCTATCTATCATTTATCTACCTATCCATTTGTCTATTCTATATTTATAAACTAAAAGTATTGCCCCTGACTCCTTCCAGTGTGCAATATTGCTGTTCTAATACATACAGTACAGTCTTAGTGTGCAACAAAGAATGGCTCACAATTTCTTTCTATTAACAAGGTGAGTGAGTAGCAGAAGAAAAAGAGTTTCCTTGGAAAAACAGAGGCACAAAATTAGTGCACAGTTACTGCATAAATCACGAAAATTTATGCCATTCACATCCCAGTAGTTTGAGGTTCTACCTACGAAAAAGTGACAATTCACCCAGACACATTAAATTTGGGGATAAATAGCCTCCTCTACTCTCATGCCTAACCCCGTAGCTTACAATGAGACAATTACATCTCCCTAAGCTTCTCTTGGCAAGTGTCCCAGCCACCCCTCAGGAGCCCTGTGTCAGGGAGATCCGTGGCCTCGCTGCACGTTTGGGGACAGCCTGTAGAGGCCTGGAGATCACTGTGCATGGACGCCACAGAACTAGGTGCCTGAGTGGCTGGTCAAGGGGGCTGTGATGTGCATGACACTTTGCTGCTTTTCCTTGTCCAACTTGGCCATCATTTTTTCAGGACTCTTTTCTTCCCCACTTTCCCATAACGTTATCAGCAAGGAGATGGGGCCTTCGCTATACTTCTGCCTGTACCAGTGGAAGGCATATACAGTCTTCGATGAATTGCAGTTTATGGTGAACTTTTTCCCTCTGGGTTGAATTGGATGGTCAGGGACTGTGGACTCTGCTCCAGTTTTTGGCTACTGACCCCTGTCCAAAAAGACAAAAAGACAATGTAAACACACACACACACACACACACACACACACACGACCCTGTAAGATCATGCTCATAGTAGGGATGGTTTTTCTTTCCCCCTTCCCACTTTCTCCAGGCAGCAACATTATTACAGCAACAGAAAATATGGTTGATTCTTTTTTTGCATGTTTCTGTCTTTAAAAATTTTTGTTTTATTGCTTAAAGTATTACAAAGTGTGGTTGATTCTTTTAACATGTACCTGCCTCTCAAAAGGGCCTTCCCAGGACGGAAGGAGACTCAGTTTCTGCCCCTCAGAAGAGTCATCACCTCCTGACTCTCCCACACTGATGGCATACTCACAGGTTGCCTGCAGCTCCACTATCCCTGAAGGAGATGTGGCCAGCCTGGAAATGGCCCTCAGCCCCTTACCCAGGCTGGCCAGGAATCCCAGCTGGACCCCCACCCTGATCCAGGACACCCTTCAGGGCAAACAAGCCGACCCCCACCCATGCACCAGGCCTCTATCCTATATAATAAAAGGGTAATATACAAATTGACCCTAACAGCAGAACCTAGGGACACTTGCAGCAGAGTCTTCATCCCTTGGCTCCTTAGAGAAGCCGAATCAGGTTTCCGCCCATGGGCTTCCCCAGCTGAGGTTACTTTAGCTCAGTGGTCTCTTCTCCTGCACCAATCAGAGTCCAGACCTAGCATCCTATTTTTCCAGCACTGCAGCAAACAAACTCAAATACTTTTTTAAACACTGCCATCCTTTGGCCAGACTGAGAAATATTGGATAATGAATGACTTTTCTAGAATTCACTTCTACATGAGAGACATCTATTTAATGCAACAAAGTATGCTACTTATTATGAGACACAGACAATGTCCTGTTGCTCTTGCATGCGTGAAATGGTTTCCCCTTTATAATTAGGAGAAAGTGAAAAATTCTACTTTCTGTAATATAGTCATTGTTTTCCAACATTTAGCTCTGTCTGCTTTTAATTTCAGTCTTTAAAAAAACTGCTCTACTGATGTGTACTTGACATACAATGGATGGGATATATGTAAATTGTACAATTTGACCATTTGTGACATGGGCATACAAATGTGAAGTCATTATCACCATCAAGATACTGAGCATATGCACCACCTACAAGATTCTCTTGTGGCCCTAGTCCTTGTGCTCCTTTTCAATCCCTCTTGTATACCTTCCTACCACATCCCTCCCCCACTAATGCAGCACCAGCAATCACTGATGTACCTTCAGATTACTACAGACTAGTTTGCATTTCTAGGAATTTTATGTAAACAGAAGCATGGAGTATATACTCTCATATCTGCTTTTATTTCATAATATTTATTTTGAGATTCACCCATGTTGCTGCATTTATCAGTCCATTCCTTTTAATTACTGAGTATTCTATGCCACAATTTATCTAGTCTCCTGTTCATGGATTTTTTTTTTCTAATTACTATTTTTCAAGCTATTATGAGCACTCACTTATAAGTTTTGTATGGACATAAGCTTTTATTTCTTTTGGGTTACTACCTAAAAGTGGAATTGCTGCTATGATAAGTATATGTTTAATTTTTAAGAAATAGTGAAACTGTTTTCTGAGTGATTGTAGCATTTATATTCCCAACAGCAGTGTATGAGGATTCCAGTGGCTCCAAAACCTTGCCAGTACTTGGTATAGTCAGGCATTTTTAGCCATACTAGTAGGTATGTAGTGGTATCCTGTTTTTATTTATTTATTTATTTACTAGAGGCCTGGTGCACAAAATTCATGCATGGTGCGGGAGGGTCTTTCAGCCTGGCCTGAACCCTCTTCAATCCAGGACCCCTTGGGGGATGTCTGACTGCCTCTCACAATTTGGGACAGCTGGCTCCTAGCCGCTAGCCTGCCTGATCGCTCCTAACCCCTCTGCCTGCTTACCTGATCACCCCTAACCACCTCTGCCTGACTGCCTGATCAGCCCTAACTGCTTCCTTACTGGCCTGATTGCCTCTAACTCCTCCTCTGCTGGCCTGATTGCCTCTAACTGCCATTGCCTCACCCCACACCTGGCACCCAGGATTTCCTCTTCCAGCTGGTTGCAGGCACCTGGGACCCGGACTTCCTTCTTTCTGGACAGCTGCAGGCATCCAGGACCCAGACCAGCTTCGCCTGGGCTGGCTGCAGCCTCAGGGGACCATGGGTGGGCAACTTTGCTCGGGCCACCACTGCAAGTGCCCAGGACCATAGGGCAGGTGGCTTGTCTCTCTTCTGGGCCACAGGCACAGGAACTTGCACTCGGGACCAAGGGGCAGGCACTTGTCCCTCTCCCAGGCCTCAGCCTGGGTGGTCCCCATTCCTCTCTCATGAGCTCATTTGTGCCTGGCTGCTCCCCAGTGTTGAGTGTCTGAGCCATTACAGTGTGAGGTGTGAGGGGGTGATGACCATTTGCATATTAACTCTTTATTATATAGGATTTTTTTGCATAGTTGAAATAATTTATTAACTTAGTTTGCTGTACACTTTTAAAAATCACATCTACACTAATAAAAGAGAAATATGCATATTGGTGTCACTCTACTACATCCCAAGCCATGTCCACCAGCCAATCAGAGTGACTATATGCAAATTAACCCAACCAAGATGGTGCCAGCAGCCGCAGAGCAGGAGCAAGCAGGAGGCTTGGTTTTCCCACTGATGGAGGAAGTCAAGCTTCCTGCCTGCCCTGGTTGGCTGTGGCCTCTGCTCAAGGCAACAAAGTTTCAATTATGGAAAATAAATAAATTCCAGATACCTGCTTCCAGCCAGCCTCATTGGGGGTTGTGGCCAGCCTGCAAATAGCCATCAGTCCCTCACCCAGGCTGGTCAGGCACACCAGCAGGGACCCCTACCTGAAGGAGGTGTGGCCAGCCTGGAAATGGCCCTCAGCCCCTTACCCAGGCTGGCCAGGAATCCCAGCTGGACCCCCACCCTGATCCAGGACACCCTTCAGGGCAAACAAGCCGACCCCCACCCATGCACCAGGCCTCTATCCTATATAATAAAAGGGTAATATGCAAATTGACCCTAACAGCAGAACCACTGGAAATGACTGGTCACTATGACACACACTGACCACCATGGGGCAGATGCTCAATACAGGAGCTGCCCCTGGTGGTCAGTGCACTCCCACAGGGGGAGCTCTGTTCAGCCACAAGCCAGGCTGATGGCTGCCAGCACAGTGGTGGAGGTGGGAGCCTCTCCCACCTTCTCAGCAGCACTAAGGATGTCTGACTGCAGCTTAGGTCTGCTCCCCACTGGCAAGTGGACATTCCCCAAGGGCTCCCAAGCTGCCAGAGTGATGTCTGACTGCTTGTTTAAGTCCAATTCCCTGGGGAGCGGACATAAACCAGCAGGTGGACATCCCCCAAGGGGTCCCAGACTGCAAGAGGGCACAGACCTGGCTGAGGGACTCCCCCCCGAGTGTACTAATTTTTGTGCACCAGACCTCTAGTTTATTATAATCTCTTTAAGATTGATGCTAATTTAATTTCAATAAAATACAGATACTTTGTTCTAATATAGCTCTATTTCTTGGGCTATTACTGTCATATATACTATGTCTGTATATGTTATAACCTAACAACAGTGCATTGTAGGTTTTGTTTTAGAAAATCTTATGTCTTTTGTTAATTAAAAGGAGAAAAGAGAAAAAACATATTTGTAGAATGTTTTATATTGATCCAAATATTTACAATTTCCTGTGCTTCTCCTGTGGATTTCTGTTTGGTGTCATTTCCTTTCTCTAAAATAGTTCCATTCCTGCCTCTTCTTTGTGCTTTTATTATTATGAATGATACTTAATAGTCTATAGTCCTGTCAATAAAATTTGAAATTTATAGTTTCATGAAATTTTCTTTTAAATAAATTAAGAGAATAAAAGAAAAATATATTTATACTTCCCGTTATATTTACCTGTACAATTACCTTTACCCATGCTCTGTATTTCTTTATGTGCACCCAAATTACCATCTGATGCTATTTCCTTTCATCCTAGAAAACTTTCTTTAATGTCTTAAGAGGCTTCTTCCAGCAATGGATTTTCTTCATCTAAGTTTATATGAAAATGACATTATTTTACCTGCTGAAGGGAACATTTTTCTAAGCAGCTTCCAGTTTAAACAATACTAGTATTAGTAATTTTTTAAGAAATTGATGAGTTTATTACTCTTCATTTAAAAAATATTTTAAGTTTTATAGGTAAAATGCAGAATGTGGGAACCTATCATTTTGATCAATAGTCTGTCTCACCTTGTCAAATATCTAAACCCTAGCAAAGCTCCCAAGTCCATCCCTCAGGCTGACTATATGAATGTCTTTGAATAGAAGAAAATGTAGGAATTTAGATTTATCAACTTGGAATAGGAAGGCTTACAGTATAAAAATAAGAATGTCCCTAATAACAGTTGAATAAATAAATTTAAAAGATACAACATATTTGGATAAAGTATAATATATATAATAGGCAAAGTGGTACTCATATTTTTATAAGAATTTTTAAAAATAAACAAGAAAAGAACAATCTGTTAAAGTAGTCAGGAAAATGTAAATGAAATACTGACAAAATACTTTTAAGTTATTAAAATATAAAAAAAGATTGATAATGGTGTTAACCAAGATGCAAGGAAATAGGTTTCCCATACCCTGATGTTGGCAGTATAAATTAATTGAGCCATTTTGGAAAACAATTTTTCAATATCTATAAAAATATAAAGTAGACATATCTTTTGACCTAGCAATTTCACTTCTGAGAATAAAAAATATATATGTATATATTCTTTATGTATTTATGTTGATTTAGAATTTAGGTTATGATAAACTAGGATATGTAAAAAGTTAAATTATTCTTAATAGGTGAACAAGTTGAATTATTATACAAGCATACTATAAAGTTCATGTATATGTGTTTATGTATAAGCATATGTCAAAAACAATTTTTAAATAAAAAACAATTTTCAAATATATACACAGATATGATCCAATTTACATAAGAAAAATGGGTAATGTTTAAATGAGTATCCTTATGAAAGAAACAAAATATAATTGTTAGGACACTCCAGACTGTCAAAATGGTTCATAACAGGTTGAAGGAAAAGGAATGGAGGTGGGCAGAGTCAGTTTTAAACTTTAGCTTTTGCTCTATAAACACACAATATTTGAGATGTGAATTAAATAGCCATTGATTCTGGAACAAAAAGATAGGATTGTAATAAAATGAGATGAGGAGAAAAGCTCATGTAATGTCATGAGTTTTTTTTACAACAAGAAAGGATGTCTGTTGTATTTTTGCATAATAGAAATGTTGCAACATAAATTTAAAATTAAAATCCAGATATTAATTTATTATTTATTAATTAATCTGCCTTTTTTCCTATTCTGTTCACCAAATCATCTATATAACTGTGTATGCTACAGATAAGCAGCAAAGAAATTCAAAATTTTTCCCAAAGACAAATAACTCAGTTTGTGAAATTCTTTTCAATTTGTGAAAAGTTGGAAGGCCAACTATGATGCAATACCCAGAGCCTGGGCACTTCCCTGGGCCCAAAAGAAGAGTCTTTAGGGCAACTTAATGGTTGTTCACTGTTTTAGTGAGACCTGCATAGAAAGCAACAGTTAATTAAAATAAAGAGTCCTGGCAAATTCTCATTTCCTTTCCCCTTCATTGCAGGTTCACAACTGTGGATTGTAGTTTCCTTGCAAGCCTTTTGCCCTTTCAGTAATGTAAGCGTTTCTTCCTCATCCTTTCAATTCTTTCCTCCTTGATTTTCTAAGTCTTCTCTTGCTTCTTTTCCTTTTTTTCTCTTTTCTTTTTCTTCTCCTTCCATTAGATTTGTGCTCTTTCTTGTGCAGTGGCTCATTAGCTGCTGCTGCTGCTTTCCTTCTGCCAGTGAGATATTGCACAGGTGCAGCCCTACGCATGCCACTGTGGGTCTATCACAATGCAGTAGTACACAGCGGAGTCTCTCAGGTTAACCTGGGGCAGGATCAAGGTACTGGACTTTCTGTCTGTTGCGATGATCAGAGAGGATGTTCCTTTGGTCACATTGCCTTTTAAACCATGAATCACATACTCTGGACCCTGGTGGGGAATCTGTCGATACCAATATACGTACTCATTTCCACTGATTGTGGAGTGGTCACAGGGCAGGTGCACAGCTTCTCCCGCAGTACTGTCCATTGCACCTGGCTGTATGGACTTAGCATCACCCATAATGCCTGAGGGTTTGAGAAACAATGGATTAGCTCTGGAATGTCAAATTTGGGTGCATCTAAGGTCAGATTCAGGAGCACTCCTGAACTCCCTCTGGCCACAACCCCTACATGAGCATTTTTGTGTGTGTCACACAGGACAAGATAAATGTTACTGGTATTTATTATTGAGCTATCTAGAGCCATTGGCCAAAGACCAATTGCTGTATTCTAGACCCTGAGGCTTAATGAACTCTAAGCTCCTTACGGTCTCAGAGCTGTGAGACTCAGGGGATCTTCTGTGAGTAGTAGATATGAGAAAACTCCTCACAGCGATGCCCAGATTCTCTAGAGCAGGAGTGGGGGACGTCTGGCCTGTGGGCCATATAAGGTCAAGAAATCGTTTGGTCTGGCCCTGTCAAGGCATTAGCGGTGAGTAAAATGAAATGTTTGACCAAACAGAGCAGGCTCATCTTTAGGTTGATAATTTCGTATGGCCCAATGATGTTATAAATATCTGAATGGCCCTTGGCAGGAAGAAAGTTCCCCACTCCTGCTCTAGAGAAATACACAGACACATGGAAACACATAGATGCAATCTCCTCTCAGCAGTTTGGCAAAGTGCAGTGGGAGAAGTCAAAGCAGCAGATACTTGACCTTTGTCTTTACCACGAAAGCCATCCTTTCTCAGTCTCAGATCACTTACCCAAAGTTAGGAGAAGAGTTATTCCTGTCACTGATCTCATAGTTAAAGCGAAAGTTGGGGTTCCAGCCTCTGAGCTCAACATCTGAGTGTGATCCTAGGTTTGGGGAGGTCCCAACAACAATACAGCAGCCACTAGCACAGCCTCAACCAGGAAGCTTTCAAGTGGGTGTTCCCCAGGCAAGCATAGGTGAAAGACAGAGCAATCTCTTGGTGGCATTCACCGCCACCCTCAGGATTAAGCATGCATTTAGAAGGAGGGTAAGAATATTTTCCCACTGTTTACTCCCAATTCAGAGGGTTTCCACTGAGGTAATTCTCAAGGTTCAAACTCAAATAGTCTATGTCCAAGTGAGTCTGACTAAGTAGCATCATCCACACAGAGATTAATGATCCCTCATTTGTGGTGCATGGCAAAACCCACCATTGAGCTGGTATGAAATATCCTTTAATCCAATTTACTTATGTTGAGCCTTGGACTGTAAGGGAAGAAAATTCCTATCCATATTCTGAGCCAGAGCAAGTGAGTCTCAGGAGTAGTAATACATAATCTAACTTTCAAAGTTAGAAACTTTTTTCTGATAAACAACAACAAGAACAAAACAAACCATCATAAACTCAGATAGAAGTCTAATGACACTCTGGAAGACAATATTTGCAATAATACATGACAAAAATAATTTCATAGTTGTCTAATACTGCTGTGCTCAGTCTGACAGGATAAGATACAATCAGAACCCAGTCTAAGAGGCAGGTTGTCTGGTAGTCAAGTCTCCTACACTGGCTCCTGGACAATGTCTTATGCATCTTCCTGATGGACATTTTTGGATGCCCCTGGTTTTGATACAGAAACCAATCACTTGAATGGTACTTATTTCCATTCCACGTATTTCCTCTTTAACTGGCATCTTCTCGTCTTCATGCTCATGCCTAGGAGTAGCATGCATTGAGGACACTAAGGAGAAAAGCATAGAAGGAAGAGAAGATTTAGAAAGGAAAATGAAGTGAAGACTTTTGACAAAAGAGGTGGAAATAAATATAAAGGAATTCTTCTGGCTATCCTCAAAAGTGGTTATTATTAACAAAATGGGATAGAATAAAATTAAAATTATTCACCCTCCTGTGCTACAATAACTAAGCTTCTTATTTTGCTATAGGAACAAATATATGACCATTTAACATTAAACTATTAACTACCTCTCTCTTCTCTTCACACGAGGGGTCCACTCTTTGCTCTGCATTTGGGAAAGGGCTCATTCATGTCCTGGGGCTTGTACTCACTTCATGTGAGATTATGAAGTACAAGGAAGCAAAGGGGCTGAAAGCAAGTTCTTTCACAACTCAGTGATTACAGTAACTCACCTTGCTGTAACAGTTTGCTGCTGTAATTGCCCCCTCTTGTGACTATATATGAACTCCTTTACTTAGAACTGGGAACCAGGTCAGTCCTCCATCTTTCAAGGTGTTTCTTGTCTAAGGATAGGTATCTCCTATATGCTACCACCCTCTAGTGGCAAGGCTCAGTGAAGAGCTTACTACCACAATAACTATGGGTGGGTGGGAAGAGATTAACCAAAGAATTTGTATGCATATATGCATAACCCACGGACACAGACAATAGTGTGGGGAAGGCTTGAGGTGGGGCAGGGGTGGGGGTGAAGGAGAGGCTAAAAGGGGTCAATGGGAGCAAAAAAGAGGACATATGTAATACTTTCAACAATAAATACAACAAAAAAGACTGAATTATTTTCAGTCACTTGGGGATTTTAGAATTATTTTTGTGAACTTTTCCTCACAGGAACTATTCTAAAATCCCCGCTCAATCAAATTTATTTCCTTTCCTTAGTGTCTTCTTTTTCTGTGCTTGATGCCTGTTCCAAGGGCCACATTATTTATTTGTTTAGCATAGGATTTGGCAGAGACTACGCACTTACTAATACTTTGCTGGGTGAACGTATTAATTAATATTTTTTTGGGAACAGTTATATGGAATGAGTCTCAAAATTATTCTAAATTAAAGCTTCTAATATTCTGGAAAACAAATGGAACAAAAGTATCCAGTAGTGATGATAAATACAAAATTAGACCTGTGGACAAAATTCAAATACACAGCATTCCAACTCTCACTTCCCATCCTTCAAAAAAAAAAAAAAAATTCACAAATCCAGGACAGGGAAAGGCTGGTATGAGAACAGGGCAGCCTGTGGCATGTGGTCATGCCAGTTTAAAGTAATAACAGCAACTGAAGGCTGGTGTAAATATACACATGAAAGAAATATTGGGATTGCTTAAAAAATATGAGAGTTAAGACTCATTATGTCATCTAGTTATATAATGTAAATGTCCGACCAACATTACCAGTTTGTATCTCGTGTTCACTACTATGGGATTCAGATGATATGAAAATCAAGACAGTCCAAATAACAATAAACATTGTGGAAATTTTTGGTTTTGGTTGTTTTTATATAATAGCTTCATTGGAATATAATTCACATACCAAATAATACATCCATCTACAGCATACAATTCAGTGGTTTTTAGGATATTCACAGAGTTGTGTAATCACCACCACAATCAATTTAAAAACACTTCATGATCCCAGAAAAGAACCTGTACCAATTGTCAGTCATGAAACTCCTTCTAGCCAACTACTGATCTACTTCGCCTCTATCTTAGTCCATTTGTGCTGCTCTAACAAATTACCAGACTGGGTAGTTTATAAACAACAGAAATTCATTTGTCATAGTTTTGGAGACTCAGAAGTTCAAGATGAAAGCACCAGCAGATTTGGTGTCTAGTAACAGCCTGCTTTCTGGTCCACAGATGGTGCCTTCTTGCTGTGTGCTCACATGGGTAGAAAGGGAAAAGGATTTCTCTGGACTCTCCTTATAAGAGCACCAATCCTAAAAACATCACTTCCAGATTTAGGACACAGCTAATATATTGTGGTGAAACAAACATTTAGACCACTGGGCATAGGGACACACATATTCAGACCATAGCAATCTCTATAGATTTTCTCATTCCACATATAATGGAATTATATGATATACTAGAGGCCCATTGCAGGAAGATTCCTGCAAGAATAGGGCTTCCTCAGCCTATTCCTGCAAGAACTAGGGCTTCCTGAGCCGGAGCAAAGCTGCCTTGCTTCCTCCTATCTCTGCTGCTTCAGCTCCCTCCCTTCTCTGCCACTTTGCTCCCTTCTGTCTCCACAGTCTCTGCTGCCTCGCTTCCTCCCATCTCTGCTGCCTCGGCTCCCTCCCTTCTCTGCCTTTGGCTCCCTTCTGCAGCACTTGGCTTCCTTCTAGGCTGTCTTCAGTCTTCACTCCATGCTTGTGTATGCAAATTAACCACCATCTTGGATGGGTTAATTTGCATATCACCATTCTGATAGGCTGGTGGGCATGGCTTAGGTGTCTCTGAGTGAGGGTTAATTTGCATATTACTCTTTTATTAGATTAGCTGGCTCTTGGGACTGACTTTTCTGATCCAGCATAATGTTTTCTGGGCTCATCCATGTTGTAGCTGTATGAGTATTGTATTACTTTTATTGCCCAATAATATTCCATTGTATGAACATGCCATATTTCATTTAACAATTGTTGCACATATGGGTTATTTCAACTTTTGGCTATGAACATTTATGGATAAAATTTTGTGTGTATATGTGTTTTCTTTTTAAAAAAAATATGTTTTTATTGATTTTAGAGAGGAAGAGAGAGAGAGAGAAACATTGATTGGCTGTCTCCTGAAAATCCCCTACTGAGGATCAAGCCCACAACCTGGGTATGTGCCCTGACCAGGACTTGAATTGGCGACCTTTTGGTACATGGGACAATACTCAACCAATTGAGCCACACAGGCCAGAGTACACATATGTTTTTATTTCTCTTGGGTATATACATAGGATTGGAATTGCTGGGTCATACAATAACTATGTTTGGTGATTTGAAGAACTTTCAGACCATTTTCTATTGTTGCTGCACCATTTTACACACTCATAAAGTCTAAGGAGCTTTATTTCTTTATATTCTCACCAATTCTTTTTATTTTTTTGTCTTTTTGATTAAGCCATGTTAGGGGCTATATTTGAGAAGTGGGATTTTCCTGTGGTTTTCAAGGACATATGGTGTTTGTAGCATATACCCTTTACCAGAATGAGGAAGTTTTGTTAGGAATTTATTTCTTTATTATGGGTGAATATTTATTATACACTTATAATTTTGTGTAACTATTGAGATGATTAAATAATATTACTATTCATGTGGATTTCTTTGATTTAAATTTTAAGTAAGCATTACATGAAAGTCATGGTTAAATATATATTGCCATTTTTGGCTACTATTTTGTTTAGAAGTTTTGAATTTCTATTTATTAAGTGAGATTATCCAATATTTAAAAAATTTCTCTATTCAGGTTTTAACATAAAAATTATTCCGTCCTTGTAAAATGTCATTTTCTTTTTTTTGTATTTATTAAGTTTGGTGTGTCAGTCAAGTTATGTATGACAGATGATGCTGTCATAATTATTTTAAAATCTCAGTGGTTAAAAGAAATAGTGTTTATTTCTTGCACATACATAGTAGTTCATTTTGAATCAAGGTATTCCTCCAGGTCAGCTACATTATATGTAATGACTAACAATTGAATTTTCATATCAATATACAATTCAACGATCACCACGATCTGAAAAAACAGAGATTGAAAGTTAAGTGAAATGACATACGCCATTTCTACCCACATTTCCTTTTCTTTTGTTAATCCTCACCCGAGGATATTTTTTCCCCATTGATTTTTTTTAGAGAGAGTGGAAGGGCTGGGGGGAGACACACAGAGAGAAACATCAATGTGAGAGAGACACATGCATTGATTGTCTCACACTCCAATCAGGGCCAGAGACTGAGCCTGCAACTGAGGTAGGTGCCCTGACCCTTCAGTCTGATGCTCTAACCACTGAGCAAAATCGGCTAGGTCATAGTTTTTTATCCCATGCAAGTCCTATGGCCACGTCAATCTTCAGAACGCTTGCAATCCTCCTGGGTTGCTGGAAGGAGAGGGAACTGGATACTAGTGAACAGTCATTGTGCACTTCACAGTCAGCCTTCAGACTCACAACTGAGAATTCATTTCCTCCCTTCCTCCCATGCAAGAAGCAGGTTCTCCTCTGAGAGAGATAAGTTAGGATCCCCTTCCAGTGACTCCTTCTGATTGATATCCTATAGTCTCCTTCAGGTCTTGATGTGACTCCTTTGAAGCTCTATGGAGAAATGAATAAACAGAAAACAAACAAAAACAAGTAAACTGTTTCTTCCACACACTCAACGTACAATTATGAAAGTTACTGGATTATGTTGTATGAAGTTCCCTGCAGAGGAAAATGAAGAGACACACAACTTTGAGCTGAAGCAAGTCTGTGACCCCAGGAGGCCCTCCGAATGGCATTCCTTACCCTGTTTTGATGAGACTGCTTTCTGCACGGAGTTCTCTGCTCTCTGTTTTTCACATTCCCTGGCTCAGCAGACCAGGAGAGTCTTTTCCATTATCTTCTTTAGCCATATATTAAGGGCTGTGCCTTTCCTAGGAAACAGTCTTCTCAGCCCATTCTCTCCTGGGTTTGTTAAGAGGAAGAATTATTTTGAATTTCTAATGATCATAGTTTGTTTTAGTCAAAGCTGCTTTAGGCCTTACAGAACTTTCAGGAAGTGAGTACCCCTTCTTATCTATTTGATTCCAGAAAGTGTCATATATTTATGTATTAAAAATGTACTGCAAGCCAGTCCGCCCGTGACCACGTTGCTCATAACAGAAGACTGGCCAAAGGACCTAGACCCTCTTGCTGAGGTCAGTGTCGTTGGACTAATGTTCATCTGGCTCCTTTAGTAGCATCACTGTACCTGTCCTTGCTCCTTCAGAGCAAACAGGTCTCAGGCAGCATTGAGAACCCCCTTCTCTTACTGAAACCGGAGGCTTTAGGAGCTGGTCAAGGTGTGCTGGGAATTTGATTGCACTGAAAGTTGTCCAATCGTTCAGCCCTTGCAGACACTGGCCACAAGTCAGTTCCCCAATGAGCAGAGTCAATGTTTTATTTTGAATGTGGAAACACATCTCAGATTCGAATATGAAAATAACATAAAAACAATGTGTATATTTATAAATTTTGTTTTTATTCAATTTATGTATATAGTGTAAATATATAACATAATGGGATGGTTTCTAGTGCTATTCAAATCTGAAAGTCAATAATTCAAGATGAGAATTGGAAAACTATTACTGATTTTCCTGAAATAAATGGCTTCATTCATCTGTTTATGAACAATTTGAAAAGCACTTTGTGATTTATTTCAACCCAAGTTACAAATATAATAACCTAGGAATCCCAGGGAACAACGCTGTTTCATACACTGAGCTCACTATGGGGCTTTTTTTAATAGAAGGGAGGTGTACTTTAGATCTCAGCTGTGCCACCACACACAGTGCCTGCCTCCTTCCTTCCTGTGGTTCATGGTTTTTTCCTAGCTTCAGAGCAGCTGGATGCCTTTATGGAGCTCAAAGGTTTTTGTTAATCTTCCACTGTCATTTCTATTACTGTGGGATCCCAAGAGCACAAAAGTACTTGGCTCAGTGTGCCAGTTGTAAGGAAGACATGGTGAGGAACTTTTCCCTTTGAATGTTGACAAAGTAGCGATCTTGTTTTACCTTTGGGTTAGAATAGGCCTGATAAATAAGAAAAACCATCTCTCCACTAGGAGGCTGTTTGTACCAATACAAAGTATAAAATCTCCAACTGGTTTCATATGTGCAGTCCATTGTCACAGTTTCCCCTTCCTGCACTGTCACTGTAGTCTGAGCTTGAGTGACTTTCTGAGTCATGATGAATCCTATAGGGGGAAAAAAAAAAAGGAAAAAACAGGGTTGCTCCTCTGAAATGGCTCAAATGAGTTATGAAAGAATACATTACTTTACAACACAAGAACAAAGAAAAAAAATCACATAGTGTTTCATTTTCTTGCCTCTATTCCTTTTAACATTCCCACCAGTTACAACTTTCGTTTTCCCATCCTATTCTCTAAGAGGAAGCTGAGGCCCCATGTTTGGGGCCACACGTACTGAAGCAAAAGAACATGAATGCCCACAGCAGGCCTGGACAGAGCAGTAAAGAAAGTCTTCTAGTTGAAATTTCTCTTGTTCTCATTTTAGCCCAGCGACCAGCCCTTCTCTGAGTGCCTCAGTGCTGAGTGCCTGTTAGATGTTTCTGCCCCTGAACAGGAAGTAAAGTTCATAAGTAGACTGTTACATTTGCTTTATTCAGAGACCGAAACATCTACCCCACCCAAATCCTCTATATTGCTTAGATGATTTTCTCTGGCAATACATTTGAAAATGGCTATTATTTCCGGCAAGATATATGAAGTTTAATTATCTCTTTTGTTATTGAATTCTTGATTGAGACTATTGTGATCAGAGACTATATTTTGAGTGATTTAAATCCTTTAAAATTGACTAAGGCTTGTTTTAATTGATTAAGGCTTCTTATAGAGCAGAGAGTCAACTTTGATACATATTCCGTGTGCATTTGAAAAGAGTATGTATTCTGTTTTATTGGGGGGGAGGTAAAATGTTATATATACATAAATTTGATAATAATATTAATTGTGTTGGTCACATCCTTTCTACATTTCTACTGAGAAAGTGTGTTAATGCCTATTGCTCTGGTTGTATATTTGTTTATTGATTTTTATATAAATTAACAAATTCTGTTGATTTACTCTACTGATTTATCTTTGATATAATTTGAAGCTATGTTATTAGGTGTATATAGAAATAGTATTGTCCTAGCTTCCTGCTAGATTGTATATGTAATCATTTTGAAATATTGCTCTATATCTCTAGTCATAATTCCTGGTTTAATGCCTACTTTATCTGATATAAATAT
>PVJC01020478.1:19232-29242 GCA_004026665.1 Murina feae
ACTCCCATCATATTTAAAAATTAGTTGAATAGTATTAATGTCCTTAATATACAAACTAAAATTCAAAGAAGAAAACATAGATATAAATCTTTATGACATTGATTAGACAATGGTTTAAAAAAAATAAAATCAGGACATAAGATACCGGGGGGGGGGGGGATGTGCCTGATGGGGAGGTAAAAGAGACCCAGGGAAGGTCAATGGGGAAAAAAGGAGACATATGTACTACTATTTATAATACTTTAAACAATAAAATAAAATTTAAAAAATAAATAAAATAAAAATAAATAAATAAAATCAGCCCAGCCAGTGTTCTCAGTGGTTAAGCATCAACCTATGAACCAGGGAGTCATGGTTTGATTCCCCATGAGGACACATGTTGCTATGCTGAGACCTTCCTCATTGCAGAGCTAACTGGCAGCCATATCTGAGTTTCCATCAGCATGGCTCACACTGTTTGCTCCACCCTGGATCTCTTTGTAGCTCCTGCCAAGTGGCATCAGGTCATGTCTGACTTTGCACCTCCCAGGAAACCCCAGAGCCAGTGTACCTGCTGGACAACTTCAGACCATACAGGTTACAACTCTACACATCCACCAGCAACACATCAAGGGGTAGACTCAATAGCACCAATGTCCCACTGAAGCAAGTCCTGCTCCATAGAGCTATCTTCTGCGTAGCAGCTCTTTTACTGTAGCCATAGCTGGTCCTCACAGCTAATTGGCCTGGAGGTTTCCTCCCCCCACCACATGATGCCAACATCAATCAAGGCTCAACTACAATAAGACTGTGCACACAGCCCCACAAAGGGGCACATCTAGAATGCCCAACTCAGGTGACTGAGGAGGCTGAGCCACTGGGCCCTACAGAACTTACTACATAAGGCCACTCTACCAATTCCAGGAGACATAGCTGCTCTACCTAATACATAGAAACAAACATAAGGAAGCAGCCAAATGCAGAGACAAAGAAACATGTCACAAATGAAAGAACAGAAGAAATCTCTAGAAAAAGTACTAAATGAAGCAAACAGACTACTAGATACAGAGTTCATAAACAATGGTTATAAGGATGCTCAAGGATCTTAATGAGAGCTAAAGGGACTAAGTGAGAATTTCCAGGATCTTAGTGAAACTTTCAAGAATCTTAGTGAGAACATTAAAGACATGAAAAAGGACCAGTAAAAAATTAAGCATACACCAACTGAAATAAAAACTAATTTATAGGGATTCAACAGTAGAGTAGAGGATTCCAAGTTTCAAATCAACAATTTGGACTATGAGGAAGCAAAAAATACCCAATCAGAAGAGTAAAAAGAAAAAAAAAATCTAAAAATATGAAGGTAGTGTAAGGAGCCTCTGGGACAACTTCAAGTATACTAACATTTGCATTATGGGGGTGCCAGAAAGAGAAGAGAGAGAGGAAGATATTGAAAACCTATTTGAAGAAATAATGACAAAAAACTCCCCCTACTTGGTGAAAGAAATAGACTTACAAGTCCAGAAGCTCAGAGAATCCCAAACAAGAAGAACTCAAAGAGGCCCACACCAAGACATATCATAATTAAAATGCCAAGACTTAAATACAAAGAAAGTATCTTAAAAGCAGTAAGAGAAAAGCAGTCAGTTACCTACAAAGGAGTGCTCCTGCAACTGTCAGCTGATTTCTCAACAGAAACTTTGCAGGCCAGAAGGTACGTGCAAGAAATAATCAAAGTGATGAATAGCAAGTACCTACAACCAAGATTACTCTACCCAGCAAAGCTATCATTTAGAATTGAAGGTCAGATAAAGAGCTTCATAGACAAGAAAAAGCTAAAGGAGGTCATCACCACTAAACCAGTATTACATGAAATGTTGAAGGGTATTCTTTAAGAAGAGTAAGAAGAGAAAGAAGAAGAAGAATTAATAAAAACAATAAAATGGCAATAAATACGTATCTGTCAACAATTGAATCTAAACATCAAAATAAATGAACAAGGAATAAAATAAACTGATGAATAAAATAGAACCAGGGGCATGGAAACGTGGAACATACTGGTGAATCTCAGAGGAAGGGGGGATGGGAAGATATTAACCAAAGAATCTATATGCATATATTCATTACCTATGGACACAGACAATAGGGTAGTGAAAGCCTGGGGTGGGGTTGAAACCAGGCAGAGGGAGGCAGTAAGGGGAAAAGGGGAGACATCTGCAATACTCTCGACAACAAAGATTTTTTTGAAAAAAGGAGACAAGCCACAGAATGGGAGGAACTAATTGCAAATTGTTTCTCTTTAGGACTGAGTACCTAGAATATGTAAGAAACTCTTCCACCTCAACAATAAAAAAACAAATATTCTAAGGAAATTTTAACAATGGTTTCACTAGGCTGCTTGGAGCAGTGGGAATAAAGGTGAGAAGCCTATCTCTCATTGGAATCCAGCCTTCTTGTTTGGCCTGTGACCTCCGGTCTCAATTAGGTTAAAACAAAGTTATGCGTTTGCTGCTTTTCTACATTTACATGTTAAAGTGGAAGAAAGTAATGCTCTTTAATGTTTTATCTATCAAAGTAGGATTGAAGCTGTGTTCATCTTTCATTTTACCTAAAATTGAGGTACTAATGTCAGGAATGCAAATTTTTGTCAGCATTCTCTCTGAACCATAGAGTCACAGCAAAACACAATATTATTGTAAATCAGACTTCATAATTGAAATACCTTATTCCTATTTAGTCAGAGGGAGGACACTGTTTTCTCTTCTACTGGTTCTATTGTGATTTCTATTGGTCACTAAGCCTTCATTTTTCAAACAATTGATTAAACCTAAGGAGGGGATCATGGAACCTCTGATTCATAGCCAGTAGAGTCAGATGTTCAAGTAACCACCTGGACACAGCGATTGGCATCCTGAGTTGAAGGGCATTGTTGCAACCTCCATTTTGTAGCTGGTGGATCAGAAGCACAGGTAACAATCTAGGCTTGGGACTGGCATCTGAGGTGGGGTGGGAGGCAGTATTGTAGGACTGAGCTCCAAACCAGTGGGATCTGATGCTATCTGCAGGTAGATAATGTCAGGATAAAGCTGAATTGTAGGACACCAACTGTTACCTGAAGACTTACTTGGTGTATGGGGAAAACCTCTGCCCTATTCCTTCACACACATGTTGAAATTGGGTCCAGTAACACCCAAAGAATTCTTTCCCAAAAGATGGAGTTGAGCAGTTATAAAATCTAGAATAATCAAGTATATTGTTCAAATGCTGTCTTTCATATATTATTTTTTATGGCATACTCCATAGGAAGAATTATGATGTTATCTGAAGAGTATGGCTTTTACATGTGGTCCTATGTGGTCTCTGAGCCAGCTGTGAGGGAGTTCTTCCTAGAATAAATTCAACAGCTTCCTTTCTAGATCTTATCTTACACATTTCAACCACTAGTTGCTAACAAATGTCTAGGTAAGGTTTGTAATTCTTCTTTTAGAATATGGAAATAGGCAATTGCCTCAGGTTGAGTTCTGTTTGTTTGTGAGGCTCATCTAACTTTTTTCTTTTATTTAAGTGGACTCTCTGAGACAAGAGAAATATGTTGTAGAGTCTTCTAGCTGTGATGGTGATATGATGAACTTGATAAATTTAGTTGCTTTCTGGAAGTTCACAGAATATTGACTGTGTGTTGCATTGGTTTTTGCATGTTTGTGGTAAGAAATGTGTAAAATCATATCACCACTGGGAGGCCTTTGTACCAATACAATACATAATATACAATCCTGGTGTCATATAAAGTCTGGTTCCACAGTATAATCCTCCTGCCTAGATGTTGTTGGATGGGATTGAGTGGCCTTCTGGGATATACCAGATCCTGTAGACATAAGAAAAAACCAGATTGATCCCCAGAGCTCACCTTAAGGAAGTTTCCAAGAATTTCTTGTCAAGTTACAGTTAAATTTTAAGTCAAGGAAGAAAGACTCCAAATCTGGTTCCTTTCTACTTCTTTCTTATTTTCCTGGAATGTTTGTTACAGTTGGCCATTGTGTATCCCCTGTGTCCTTCCTCACCATCTCCCCTGAATCCTAGAGTGTCCTGAGCCTCATTATCAGCAACTGTTCATGTCAAGGAAAACAGAGGTCATCAGTGCTCATAATATGCTGAAAAGAGTTATTTTTAGCACCTTCATCTCTAAGAAAATAGTGCGTGCTCTGGGCTTGGGACTAATATTATTCAATTTTGTGTAAAGCTCCATTTAGAATTGTTGGAGATGGGCAATGCAGCTATCTCAGAACAGAAAATTGGTTTGGTGGGGATGGGTGGGATGTATCATTAGATCATGTCCTACTCATAATTGCATAGACTATGTTGAACCACTAGATGTGTTTAAGATAGTCTTTCTTCCTAATAAGGGGTGCTCAATTATTCTCTAGAAATGCTGCCCATGTCAATTTATTCTTTGATTTAGATTTGCATTAAAAGAACAATTCCTATATTTTCCTTTCCAAATGAAGAAAAAATATTTTAAATAAAATGCAGGTAAGGCTCTGTATCCTAGTATGGGAAAGAGATAAATTCTTACACACAATGTTTCATGGTAATACTAGAACCCATGCATGCTTTTTTTTTTTTTTTTTTGCCTCTTTTCCTCTGAATTCATGTTTTTAAACACTCTCCTTTAAAGTGTACTCTCTTTTCTGATTTATTTACACTTCTTGTTATGATCTAGGTAATATTTCACTAGAACAAAATAAAATTTCCATTCTGTTCAACGTTATTTGCACTGGACTCAGCTATAATAAAAGACCATGTCTATGATGACATATTATGTCCCGTGATTCCAGGACATTAGCCAGTCTGTTAGATTAGGAGAAAAGGATCCTTTTTCTCTACTCTTACCTCCAGTTCATCATGCTGCCCAACCAAAAGAACAAATTCTGGAACCACCATACCAGGTTGATCACTCCCACAATTTTATTTAGAGAATTTAGGCACTCTTGAAAAGAACATTTACGATCCTATATAATAAAAAGGTAATACGCAAATTGACCCTAACAGTAGAACAACTGGGAATGACTGGTCACTATGACACACACTGACCACCAGGGAGCAGATGCTCAATGCAGGAGCTGCCCCCTGGTGGTCAGTGAGCTCCTACAGGGGGAACTCTGCTCAGCCACAAGCCAGGCTGATGGCTTCCAGTACAGTTGTGGTGATGGGAGCCTCTCCTGCCTCTTCAGCAGGGCTAAGGATGTCCGACTGCAGCTTAGGCCTGCTCTCTGCTCCCCGTTGACAAGTGGACATCCCCCGAGGGCTCCCGGACTGCCAGAAGGATGTATGACTGCCAACTTAGGCCTGAGCCCCCTGGGAGTGGACCTAAACCAGCAGGTGGACATCCCCCGAGGGCTCTCAGACTGCAAGAGGGCACAGGCTGGGCTGAGGGATCCCCACAAGTGCACAAATTTTTGTGCACTAGGCCTCTAGTTTATAAAAATATTACCTACAATTCACTGAGCACTTAACGTGTTCTAGGAACTTCGTAGACATAATCTAACTTAATTTTCCTCTTGTGGAAAAGGTACACCTTGAGAGAAATTGTTACCCCTCCCTTCCTATTTTATAGAGGGGAGTTAGAGATAGAGGCTCAGAAACCTCAATGGCAGACATGAGATATAATAATTTTCTAATTTAGGAGAATGAACTTTGATGACCCATACTACTTCTTGTTATCTTCCCTAACCTTATGCTTCTTCTTTTATTTTTTCATTCCAAATTAAAACAGAAGAATTACTTAACTACAGAATTAAGAGAAGTGTTACAGATTATCATGGGGTCTAGAACCTAAACATTTTTATCCACCTTATTTTTGTATCGATTTTATTGAACACTAGGGGCCTGGTGCACAAAAATTTGTTCTCTAGGGGTGTCCCTCAGCCTGGCCCGTGCCCTCTCGCAGTCTGGGACCCCTCAGGGGATGTCCATCTTCTGGCATGCCTAGCCAGCTTGGGTGAGGGGCTGATGGCTGTTTGCAGGCTGGCCAAGCCCCCCAGTGTGGACCCTCACCTCATTGGGTTGTGGCCAGCCTGAGTGAGGGGTTGAGGGCCGTTTTCAGGCTGCCCACAGTCCCTTCAGGGTTCAGGTCCCTACTGGGGTGCCTAGGCAGCCTGGGTGTGGGGCTGAGGGCCATTTTCAGGCTTTCAGGCTGCCCACAGCTCCCATTGACCCAATGCCCCAGCAAGGCTGGCTGGAATCAAGTTTCTGGGGTTTATTTATCTTCTATAATTGAAACTGTTGCTTTAAGCCGAGGCCTAGGCGGGTAACGAAGCCTCCTGTTGACTTCAGCTCTGTGGCTTCTATAATTGAAACATTGTTGCAACTATGTTGCTGTGAGCAGAGAGAGGCCCAGCTGGCCTAGGCAGACAGTTTACTCCTGGTGCAACAGAAGCCTCCTGTTTTCTCTAACTCTGTGACTATTGGCCTCCATCTTGGCTGGGTTAATTTGCATATAGCCGCTCTGATTGGCTGGTGGGCATGGCTTAGGTGTCCCGTAGAAACAGTCAATTTCAATATTACTCTTTTATTAGATAAGATAAGTTTCATAACATGTAAAATGTTTGACAAATTCATATATCTGTGTAACCACTACACAGATTGATATGCAATTTTTATTGCCTTATAAGTTTCCTAGTAATTAACCCCTGGCAACCATAACCTGATTTTTTGTTGCCATGAATTAGATTTGCTTTTTTCTGAAATCTCATCTATATAAATGATTTAGTAGGCACTCTTGTGTATCTAGTTTCTTTTTTTCAGGACCATGTTTGGAAATTTACCCATATTGACAGAGAAACAAGCAGTTTATTTTTGTGGCTCAGTAGTATTAACTATTATGATTATACCAGTTCCTTTATTCATTTACAGACTTTTTTGCCATACCAACCTGCTGTTGAGCACATTAATGAATTTTTCAGTCATTACACTCTTCACTTTTTACTTGTGGTTTAATTTGTTTGCTGACATTCTGTTCACTTATTAAGAAAATATTTTCCTAAATTTTAAAATATATTTTAGTTTTTTTGCACATATTTATTATAGGTGCTTTAAAATATTTGTCTGCTAACTTAGATAAGTTGAGCCATCTCAGAGTCAGTTTCTATTTGCTTTTTTCTTGACTATGAATCATATTTTCCCAATAAATTTTGGTTGTGTAATGAAGATCAATGACCATAATTCTATTTGTGAATTTAAACTTCTCTAATAAAGAAGGAACATATTTTCCTCTTTGTCATTCTAAATTCAAACAAATAAACAAACAAACAAGCACTTTTGTTGAGCATTTACTATACATGCCAATGTTGTGCTGGATTTGTTATAGGGGAACAACTGAGGAGTGTTATTGATCACACTGTATCTGGGCAAACAGGTAAGAAAAGGTATTGTGTAGATAACTCAGAGGACCCTAGACAGAACTGAAAACCAATCAGAATAAAGTACAGTGAGAAGGAAAGGAAAAGTCAGTCTGAAAATGCGAGTACTTTTCAATTACATTTCTATAAAACAGATATTGAAGATCATGGAAAAAAATTTTACTAGAGAGCCCCCCAGGTAAGTGACATTAGCCATGCAAGTTCAACCCTGATACCCAAAAATGAAAAACACAAAAAACTTATTTTTATTATTGTTGGTTTTTTTCATTAGCTCCCCAAGCACAAACTGTGAATACCTAGCAGAAGAAATAGAAGTCATTTTCATTTTTAGGTAAGAATACATCCACAAAATAGTTCTCATATGTAGCTTAAGTCATATCATAATTCACTTTGGTATTTAAAACTGAAATTTATTTGATTCAATTACATAATGACCAACCCAGCAGTTATATAATTATTAAAAAAGTTAAATTAGATATGAACTTAAAAGATGGTCCACTTTTTGCATTTTATATTAAAGCAATTGAATTTCCCTCAGATTTCTCTTTTTTCATAGGTGAGCCTTCTGGTACGTGCCCTAGGGTGCCCTGTGCTAAGAAAGCATCTGTGGCCCAACTTCAGGTTTGAGTACAGCCTTCGGGGGCCTGAGTATCACTGTGTCTCCTGCGCAGAAGTAGGTGCCTGAGTGACTGGGCTGGGAGGCTGTGATGTATAGGGAGCTTTTTATTTTATTTTCATCCAATGTGGCAGTCATTTTGTCATGACTCTCTTCTCCACCTTTTCTCAATATCATCAAGAATATGGGAACTTCACCATGCTTTTGCCAGTACCAGTGCAAGGAGTATGAAGACTGTGCTGAATTACACTCCATGATAACCTCTTCCCCTTCTTGAACGATCAAGGACTGAGGACTCTGCTGCATTCCTTGGCTTCTCACACCTGATCAGAAAAACAATTCAAGGACACAGGAAACCCACATGAGATGCTCAGTCTCATAAAAGCAAGGGCAACTAATTTTCTTTCCTCCTTTCTTAATCAAAACATAAACATCCCCATGTAATTATAGAATATGTATGGTTTTCATAAGAGCCCTCCCAGGTCAGAAAGACAACCCAATTTCTGCCCTCAAGCTGCTGTCACCATTATAAGCTTCTTCTAGACTGACTGGGTACTCACAAGACAATCGCCAAAACAGAGTGCCTAAAAGCACTTTCAGGAGAGTATCCATTCCTTGGCTCTCCAGCAAATCCAACAGACCGTCAGATTCTGAGTGGGCTTCCTCAGCAGGAATCACTTTGAGTTCCGAGTGAGGTCTGTTGCAGTTGTGTCTAGAACACTGAAACTTGGGGGGACAGCCAATCAGAGACATCACAGCACTTTCACCCTTTACAGAGAACCATGTACATCTAGAATACTTTTAAAACAGTGCCCTCCTGTGGCCAGGCTGAGAAATGGTTAAAATTCAGGCGTTCTTGAATAAGTTTCTATCCAATTTGTCTTTTTTGAGGGGGGTTTAAGGAAAGGCCTATCAATATACTGTATTAGAGTACAGGATTACTCCCGAATTCAGAGAAAAAGAAAAATCAAGGGAAAAATAGTAAGTTTTGAGTTGTATGCTTTAGCCATTTTGAATTAGTTTAATGTCATTCTCTTGCACTAAATCTTGACTATACCTTTGAGCATTCTGTTTCTGTTTCCCTATAATATTTTTCCCTGACTCTATTTTTCACTAACTAACTCTATTATGAGTCTTAACTTAGGTATCACCTTTTTAGGTAGCCTTCCCTTTTATTTTGTTTTCAATTTAGGTGTCTCTATTAGATGGTCATAGTTCACTTTTCTCTTGTGATAGCTTTGATTACAATATTTTGTTATATATCCACAGTGTTACATGTTTCCCGAGTGCAGGCACAATGTCTGTTTGCTTATAGTTGTATCTCCTGTATTTGAGCCCAAGTCACATATTAGGTGTAAATAAAAAATTATTAGAAGAATCTCAAGTATAGAGAAAGCACATTTATTAACTTCACAAAAATTATTATAGCTCATTTGTAAAATTGATATCATGGCTATGTTGCATTATTGGTTTGAGAAATATCTATCTAAACTAATAAAAGCGTAATATTAAAATTGACCATTTCTTCAGGATGGTTAAGCCACACCCACCATCCAATCAGAGTGACTGTATGCAAATTAGCCCAGCCAAGATGGCGGAGGCTGCAGCCTGGGACAAGCCGGCTACAGGCCTGAGATAGATTCCAGCCAGCAGGGCAGCCACGGGGGCGGGAGAGCAAGCTGGCCTGAGGCTGCGGCCTAGAAAGCCACCAATCGCAGGGCAGGCACACGGAGGTTTTAAGCCTCCGCGGTTCATTCCTGGAGGCTTGCCTCTGTGTGTCTGCACCACGATCAGTTAATTCCTGGGAAGGCATCGGGCGCCCTGGGCCAGCTGATGCCTTCCCAGGCAGAAGCCCGGGTGGCCATGGGCACACACGGGGAAGCCTGAAGCCTCCCCATGTGTGCCCTGGCAACCCTATCACTTCCCAGGTGGAAGGCTCGAGGGTCAATGGGAGCTGTGGCCAGCCTGAAAACTGCTCTCAGCCCCTCACCCAGGCT
>PVJC01020479.1:0-29142 GCA_004026665.1 Murina feae
GTGCCCTCCAACCCTGCCACCTCTTTCCCACGCACTGGTCCTGGGTCCTGCGCTGTTCTGCCCTGCAGCTGCTCTGTGCACTCGGGACGTCCCTCAGCCTGGCCTGTGCCCTCTCACAGTCTGGGACCCCTCTGGGGATGTCCACCTGCTGCGTGCCTGACCAGCCTGGGTGAGGGGCTTTAAAGCTGCCCATAGCTCCCATTGACCCAATGTCCCAGCAAGGCTGGCTGGACGCAGGTTCTGGGGTTTATCTCCTATAATTGATGCTGTTCCTTTAAGGGCTGGGGTTTGTTTATCTTCTATAATTGATGCTGTTCCTTTAAGGCGAGGCCTTTTACTAAGGAAGCCTCCTCTGTTGTTACTCTTAGACAAATGTGTTGCAAATGTGTTTTGCTTCAGGCAAGGCTAAGCGAGTGGAGTGCACGTAGTTTCCCTTTTGCTCCTGCTGCAGCGGATGCTGCCTAAATGTTTACTCAGGTCCCTGAGTGGCGGCCGCCATGTTGGCTGGGTTAATTTGCATACAGCCGCTCTGATTCGCTGTTGGGTGTCCCGGAGAAACGGTTAATTTTACTATTCCGCTTTTATTAGTTTAGATGAACTTATTTGTAGCCACTGAAAAAAAATGATACCTAGAAGTATGACTTACATAATAATAAGATTGTTTGCAATTTATAATTTCCAGAGTTCTATAAACTGTGGAGAGAAAGGTATATATAGAAGCTAAACGTGAACATCTATAAAATCCACAATGACATTCAATTTTCTTGCCAAAGTATAATCAAACTATATGACAGTGGCCCTCAGACTGACTTTCTTGGCTTCTCAGTGATAAAATGTTAAATTCAGCTTACCTAATGGTCATGGTATCAAATTAAATTTAACCATTTCAGTTGACATTTTGTTGAGTTCACCACTGCAGAAAGAGATAATCTTGAGGCTGCTGTTTTACAACTTTTTTAATGAGCCAATAAAGCCCATGGGGTTGTCAACCGTATTTGAAATATAAACCACTCATAAACAGGAGAAATGAAAACAATAATTCTTTCCCCTAATAATAAGGAAAAAAATCCCTTCCCAGCTGCTGTATCTCAGTGGTTGAGCATCAACCAATGCCCCAGGTCAGGGCACTTGCCCAGGTTGCCAGATCATGCAGGAAGCAGCTAATTGATGTTTCTTTCTCATCGGTGTTTCTATCTCTCTCTCCCTCTCCCTTCCTCTCTCTGAAATCAATAAAAACGTTTTTTTGTTTTTTTTTTTAAGAAAAAGAAATCCATGCCTGGGCTTCCCAGTCATAAAATAATCCAGTTTGCATGGAAAATAAAGAAAGAAAGAAGAAACTATAACAGAATCTTTCAGCAAAATCTTCATCATTGCCTTAAACACTGTCTCCAGTTATTTTCTCCACTCCTCCTTTTTAATCTATCAGCTGACAGCTACCATTGGCCTATAGCCCCTCTCTCATCTGACTGCCCTTTGACCAATTCAAGCTCCCGAGTGGGGGAAGCAGAGCAAAGCCAGCACTTGGAATTTGTTTACATCTCTGTGTCTCAGCACAAATGATGATACCACTGGCAAGAGTCCGGGGAATAATGCGTCTTTGTTCTGGTGCAGGCTGCACACCTGCGGGGTCAGTACATGCATTGTTTTGTGGTTTTCTTACATGCCAGACCAGAGGAGAAAGCAGTGGTTGTTACTGCTTTGTGATTCAAAATGCCAACCTATTCTAACTCCACAAAATGTGGGTAAAAATGTGTATGCAACTAAGTGCACACTTCAGAACTCTAGGCAGTTATTAATTTTTTTTCTAGCAAATGTTGATTAGGAAAATTCTGGACTGAAACATTATCCAGTTGCCATGGGACACCACCAGTAATTACTGATTTCAGCATTATGCTATAAAAAGTTCCTTCTAGGAAAAAATTATTCAGAGAGTTTTAATAAACTTCCCACCATTCTAAAAGTGTATTTTTTCCTAATCTCTCTCTGTGGTGACCAAATAGAAAAAAAAATTAAGCTGTGACAAAATTACCTGGAAAATGATTATTAAAACATTAGATTGAAAAAGTTCTTAATTTTCTCATCCAATGATGCATTATATATTTTGGACAGAACACTGGCATACATGAATACAAAATTTATTACCCAACTACCGTAATTTGTAGTGAAATGCACTGGACATGAATCAATTACAGTTAATATGCTGAAGGCATTAGTGATAAATGAGGATCCGGCATTACTGTATTTCTGTGGAAGTTAACACAGTGTTTTACTAAAGCTAATGTGATTGTGACACAGGGTAGAGTTCAGGGTTCCAAAGGAAATACACGAGCAGAACCCTCCCATCGTATCAGCATTCAAAAATTAAAGGTGGTTCACCTCCCAGACTGGAGATGCAGTCTTAGCCACTCCTAGATTCTGCACATTGCCTTTCTGGGTTTGATTTCTGGGCTATAAACTGCTTGCCTCTCAGGAGGCCCTGAGAACTGACAGTTGTCATGTTTTTGGCAGTCTGGAAGAGGCATCAGGAAATACAGTCTCCCATAATCTAGCCCTGACTGCCAACATTTATACTGAGCATTTCATAACCAATGAAACATCTGTTTCATTTGTACCGCTCTTGGGTAATCTTGTGTCTAAGGAACTCTGGGTCACAGAATTGACAGATGTCTTTGACATCTGATTCACCAGCTTTTAAACCAATACATTCCTTTATATGAGTAGAAACTCCTACTGTGTATTTCTATAAATTTTATGACCATTTTAAAGGAGAAGTAGCACTTATTTGAAAGCAATTATTTGATTTACTGATATTCACTACCTATGATACTCTATAGGGAAGTATTCTTCCTTTATGACATTCTAAAGGAAAATTCCATGACATACAACTTAGTGTAGCTGTATGAAAAGGGCTTGACATCAGACAGAACAAAGTTTAGTTCTAGTCTCTCACATTTAAGAGTTTTTTTTATTGTTTGGCAAGATACTTAAACTTCCAGAACTTGTAAAACCTTTTCATTTATAAATCTATTTTTAATGCAAAACAGGTTTAAGAGGATGGTTTAATAACAATATGTGGTTGTGTACTGAAAGCATAAAGTCCATACAGTGTAAAGAGTGACATGAATCTCAATGGAGTGTGTGCACATGGGTGTGCACAGCCTGACATCTACCATTTCTGCCTTGAGAGGAGAGGACTGTGTCAGGAACAGGGACTGCACTGAGGAAAGGCGGGGCCTGTGGCATCATCTGGAATGCAGAATGGAAACAGAGGGAGCTAAACTTCTCTGTAGAATTACGTAAGTTTAAAGAGGGGGAGAAGGGTATCCTTTGAGTTCAAGACGTAATTTCATGTAAAAAATGATTTGGGGAATTTCTGGAGGTGAGCTGGGAAATGGGAGTCCATGGACACTGAGTGTGGGGAACTAATGAGACACAGCAACCCAAGTAGGACATGGCCTGTGAGATGGAGATGGTGGAAATTAGTGTCCTCCTCCCTGTGATGAAGTTCAGCGTTTGGACTTTACAATGGTGTCTAATATCCCATTTGAGTGATTTTCTCATTGTATAATGTAACACTCTGCCACTTATCAGAGTCTGGTACTCAGCAAAAGCTTATCAACCACAAATTTCATGCTGGTCTTAAGCCTTAAGGATTCAAGAGAAGGGGTTATGACCATTTGGGACAGAGAGAAGGGTATAGAGAACTGGAGCACCAGGAAGATACAGTGACACGATGGCCAGGTGCTGTCGAAGAGGTCCAAGAAACCTGGGATCAAAAGTGAAGTGTCACAGATCACAAACAGGATGTGAAAGAAACCTTGGAAATTTCCTAGCAATCTATATAAATAAAAATGTAAATGTTTGTTTGTTCAAAATCTCAAATCTCCAAAAGTTCTTCACTGATTGCTTTGAAATGTTGAAACAACATTGCATTCAAATACGCACGTGTTTTTATATACCTACATTATATACATGTCATACCTGTGACAGGTAAAAACATGCTTTTTTTGAAAAACAGGTAAAAACATGTTTTTTTTTTTTGAAAAACAGAGCCATCTGTTGGATGTAAAAGCAACACATGCTATACTAAACATTTTACAATTTCATTTCAATGTTTCTGATTTATGATCCATGCAATTTAGTGACATCAAAGGAAGAATTGGTTGAAAAAGTATTTCCCAATATTCAAATCAATTATAAGAATCACGATTGACTGAGTAAATGAGCTATTCTTGCAGCCAAGAACAAAGACATCTACAAACATAACAATATTATTCAGTCTAATATTCAAAGCAAGGCAGTCACATACAAGTCTGTCAACACTGTTGTGGAAGCAGATGAAGCGGTTAATTATCCAACAGAATTTTTGAATTCACTCAATCTGCCAGGGATGCCACTGCACATACTGCAATTGAAAATCAGCAAGCCAATTATCATGTTGCAAAATATCAACCAGCGCGGGGCTGGACGTTGGGCAGGGGCTGGGCTGGGGCTCAGAGTGCGGGCAGCCATCATGGTCTGCCCCACGTCGGCGGCCAAGGGATCGTGAGGAGTGTGGCAGGTGAGGACAGGGAGCTTCCTCGGCTCCTTTTTCCTCTGGCTTTTGGGTGGCTCAGTGAGGGCCCCTGTCAGCAGGAGTCAGGAGCAGTCAGGTCACTTCGGGTGTGGGGTGTGGGGCGTGGGACAAAGGGTGCAGGCCACCAGTGGGGTGTGGGGGTGCAGGCCGGTGGCCCTTCCTAATTGGTACCAGCAATGTAATTTGGAGAACTGACTACAGTTTCCAGGTTTAAGAATACTTGCATCTCCCTTGCCAATAATCTAATAAAAGAGTAATATTGAAATTGACCATTTCTTTGAGATGCCTAAGCCATGCCCACCAGCCAATCAGAGAAGCTGTATGCAAATTAACCCAGCCAAGATCGTGGCCGGCATTCACGGAGCTGGAGTAAACAGCAGGCTTCCATTGCACCAGGAGAAAACTGTCTGCCTAGGCTGGCTGGGCTTCTCCTGGCTCAGGAAACATAGTTGCAACATTGTTTCAATTATAGAAGCCATGGAGCTGAAGCAAACAGCTGGCTTCTTTACCTGCCTAGGCCTCAGCTTAAAGCAACAGTATCAATTATAGAAGATAAATAAACCCCAGAAACCTGCTTCCAGCCAGTCTTGCTGGGACACTGGGTCAATAAGAGCTGTGGGCAGCCTGAAAACTCCTCACCCCTCAGCCCCGCATCCAGGCTGTCCAGGCACCCCAGTAGGGACTCGAACCCTGAAGGGACTGTGGGCAGCCTGAAAATGGTCCTCAGCCCCTCACCCAAGCTGGCCACACCTCAATGGGGTGAGGGTCCACACTGGGGGCTTGGCCAGCCTGCAAACAAACATCAGCTCCTCACCCAGGTTGGCCAGGCATGCCAGCAGGTGGACATCCCCCAAGGGGTCCAAGACTCTGAGAGGGCAAAGGCCAGGCTGAGGGACCTCCCGAGTGCACAAATTTTTGTGTACTGGACCCCTAGTTATTTCTATAATCCTATATAATAAAGAGGGAATATGCAAATTGACCATCACTCCAGTCAATTTGCACCCACAGCTGAGGCTTAAGTTCTCATAACGAGCCTTAAGGAGCAATCAGCAGGGACCTGAGGCTGTGCGCCCACCCACCTCCTGCATGGGGCTTGACAGGGGACCTAAGGCCGTGCCTTCCACCCGCAGGGCTTGACAGGCTGCTCCCCCTGCCCTGGCACCAGGCCAAAGGAACTCAGGCTGCACCCTCTTCCCTGGTGCCAGGCCAGGGGACCATGCCCCCCTGCCCTGGCACCCAGGGCACTTGAGGCTGCACCCCCCCCAACTGGCAGGGCTTGACAGGGTGGGACCAGATGGGTCTAGATCTAGCCCAATGAAGGGGGGCCATCCAGGTTTGGGTCTCGAGCGATTTTGAGGTGCATGTGGGTGGTTGAAGACTTGACTCTGGGTTCCATGGTGCACCCCAGACTCTGACAGGAGGAAGATTTTCATATATGTTTTACTAATTTTCTTTAATCTCTGACACTTCAATTATAGAGAAAGGGCAAATAGTAATATTAAAATATTTCCTCTAATTAATCCCCTTTTAATGTGCACAAATTTCGTGCACTGGGCCACTAGGAAAAAAAATAGAAGAGGTTTATTTGAGAGTTTTAGAAAAGTTCTTTCTTATTCTCCTGGTAAAGATATCTGACAGTAACTCTCAAGCTAGATATGAACAAGGAAGCATGAAGGCCAGATAGGCACCCATCCTAGGACCATAAAAGGAAGCAGCCTTATAGGAAGCTATTACTGTGAACCACAAGGTGGAAAAAAAGGAAGAACCTGGGACAATGAGGCTCTCAATATACTGCTAGATCAATCAGATCAATCAGACCTGAAGCCTGGAGTTCCTTAGTCCATGGTGAACAGGCTCCGGAAGCAGTGGAAGGAGAGCTGCATGTCAGAAGCTATGTGGCACAATGTGATCCCTCCTCTGTGACATCCCAAATCTTCAGTAGAGTAACTGCACTCATGAGATGTTTTATTCAAGATCTTTTATTGTTGTTAATCCTCACCCAAGGATATTTTTTTCATTGATTTTAGAGAGCTCATGGGGAGCGTGGCAGGTGAGGGTGAGGGAGCTTCCTCGGCTCCTTTTTCCTCCAGCTTTTGGGCAGCTGGGCGAGGGCCCCTTTAGGGCAGGAGTCAGGAGTGGCCAGGCCACTTTGGGAGCAGGGATTGGGGCGCGGACCGCATGTGGGGACTGGGGATGTAGGCTGCCACTGGGAGGCCCGGACGGCAGAGACACACATGTGTGAGGCCAGACCAGCCTGGCAGGGTAGGGGTGGCGGTGTGCCAGGGGCAGCTGCCTGGGAGGGCGCATTGTTATACCCACAAGCATTGTGCAATTAAACATATTAGAAACATGCGCTTTCTCTTTTCTTTCTTTTCCACTTAACTAGCCTGAGCCACAGCAATGTGTGGTTGGGTACAGCTAGTAATTAAAAAAATATATATTGAATTTCTTACATTTACATCAGGGTGAGACTTATCATTTTGTACATGAAAAAGAAAGCTAATCCTGATTTCAGGAGGATATTTCAGCCATATAAAGTATTAGTAAATTTAAATTTATAAAAATAGCAGGAGTTAGTTCAAAAGTAAGAAACTAAAGGAAAAAAATCTGTAATTAAGCTGGCTTAATAGGCCTCATTTGGTGTTCCTTCAATTTACTTTCAAGGATAATGAACCACCTATGAGGCAATTACATAGAAGGAGAAAGAAGAAAGGAGCCAAATTATATTGAGCCCCTCCTGTGTGCCAGGCGTCTTAGGTTATCTCATTTGGTTCTCAGATGTTTCCTACTGTTTGCATTTTAGAAATGAGACAACTGATGCTGTGAGAGGTAAAGCAACTGTCCTCAAGGAGTCATTCAGTGGCTTATCGGGGCTGGAAAGCTGGGTCCTTTGACTCCCTCCTCCTTGCATGTTCCAGGTCTCATCTGCTAAATACCAACTTCCCACATCAGGAAGTGAGGCTGGTGCACATAGATATTTATAATCTATTATAATTGCTCCCAGAGAAGAGAGTCTAACTTCTTTCATGCAGCCTTAATTCTCTGGGAGCTACTAATATCATTGTTATATGAAATGTAATAAATTTTTCGGTTTAAGAACAGTGCATCATTATTAGCAAACACCTCAAAAAAAATTAATATCTGAATGTTGCATCATAGTGATAATATTTGTAGAATACTTACTAAGTGCCAGACACTGTGCTAAGTGCTTTCCATAGTTTAGGTCATTTAATGCCCACAGAACTCATAAGGTCATTATTATTATTTTCCCCATTTTACACTGGAGGACATTGAATGTTAGAGGGGCTAAGTAATTTGTTGAAGGTCACACAACTAATAAGAGCCCTAGTCGGTTTGGCTCAGTGGATAGAGCGTCATCTTGCAGAATGAAGGGTCTCCGGTTTAATTCCTGTCAAGGGCACATACCGCAGTTGCAGAGTCGAGCCCTCGTTAGGGGCAAGCAGGAGGCAACCAATCAATGTGTTTCTCTCATATCAATGTTTCTCTCTATCTCTCCCTCTCCCATCCACTCTCTCTAAAAATTAATGGGAAAAAGTATCTTCAGGTGAGGATTAAAAACAAAAAGGAATTGTACACTTGAAACCAATGTCACCCCAATAAATTTAATTATTTTAAAAGTACTTATAATCATTTTGTGTAAGGTTTTATTTTCTTTGGCATCATTAAAAACGACATTCTGGCACTGACCAGTTTGGCTCAGTGAATAGGGCATCGGCTGGTGAACTGAAAGGTTGCAGATTCAATTCTGGTCAAGGGCATGCACCTTGATTGCAGGTTCAATCTCTAGCCCTAGTTGGGGCATGTGCAGGAGACAACCAATCAATGTGTCTCTCTACTCTTCATGTTTCTCTCTCTCTCTGACTCTCCCCCTCCCTTCCACTCTCTCTAAAAATCAATTGAAAAATATGCTTGGATGAGGATTGACAAAACAAAACAAAACAAAACAAAACTATATTCCCTACAATATGTGAAGAATTAAAATGAAAGTAGAATGAACTATTCAAACATTATGCTGTCATAAGGTCACTTTTAAAACCACTATTGTCCTTCCTTTTCCTGTCAACTAGTCTCTTTACTCCATGTTAGTATAAGAGGAGGTTTTGGTTTTTAATAAAGAAAACAATAGTACTTTGTAAATAAAACCTAATTATTTTATAGTAAAATCAAATTATTTTGACTAAAAAAGTAAAGGGAGATATCTGTGATATTACTCCTAACTACTCATAATTGTTTTTAAAAACTGAGTTAAAGATGATGGATATCTAGTGTACTCCTAGATATTTATCCTAATGAAATGATCCAATATGCAAACAGATAAATACATTTTTATAATTCACATGGCATTTTTATATTAGTGTATCATTTTTAAAACTCAGTTGTCCAGTCACAAGAAATTGGTTCAATAATTTTTTTGTGCATTCACCAATGGACTGCTTTGGAATCTTTAAAAGTGATGATATGGAATTACACTTATCAGTATAGCAATCGATTCACAGCATATTGTTAATTAAAAATGAAATTTACAAAATATTGCACATAGTTTGAACTCACTTTTATAAAATTTTTCAACAATGTGTGTAGAAATATATCAAAATGGCTATATATGAAAATAGAAATAGTGGTCATCTCTGGGTGGTCATATTGCATATCATTTTTATTTTATTTTTCCTAATTTTATGAATCACCTGATTTGTCTATAAATGCATATGATTTTGTTATAAAGAAACTATTTGAAAAAAATTAAGCAAAGCTATTTACATGTAGGTCTATCTAAAATGATTTAATAACATCTTTCTTGTTAATATAAAAGTAGAGACACAGACAAAATTTTCAAAGGTCTGCGTGCCATCATTTTAGTCCAATGATTAATATTAATGATAAATCAAGTATAAAATTGTAAATTATAATAAAAATTAAAGCATCAAGGTCACCATGTAGCTTGTATGTAACCCTGGCTGTGGTGTTGGCTCTATGATGTAGGGTAAGTTGTTTAACCTCATTTTTCCGAACCATAAGATGAAGATAGTAATATTTGTACATATCTCTCAGTAACTGTGAGAATTAAATGATAAAAGAATGTAGGCTACCCAGTCAACAAGTAAGATCAGTGACTATGGGGACGGGTGATTTCTTGCTAGTTCACTGCTCCTCAACTACTCTTGACATGCTGTTGAGTGAGTGAATAAAGGACTGAACTAATTAAATTGTAGAGCAGGTAATAGGTAGCTATTTTAGATAACACAATCTCAATTTACATCCACAGGCACGAAAAATTCAGCTTAAAGCAATCTTAAGAATCTACAATTTTCTGATAACAGATAGTGTAGGGATTTAGAAAAATAATCTATGTCATTGAAATACTTCCTAAGAAGTTTAGGTTTTTCTAAGGCTCTAAAATATCAATGTGTTTTTTTCTCCCACACCTGAAAGAAAGAAGATAGCTAACACATATGTCTTCAGCAAAGTTGACCAGCATTTCAAAATTGTTAATAATCATCAAGGACTTTTTTTTTTTTTCAGAGAAAAGAGATTATCAAAGAGGTGTCCCAATACATAACTGCTTACTGCCTGATTAGGAACACTTCAAAATGGAATTTCAATTTTAGTTAAAAGGAAAGTACCATTTCTAGGTGGCAGATTAAACAATATGTGTGTGGGATCCCTCTTATCCGATTATATATATATATATATATATATATATATATATATATATATTCCACTTCTAAGATGGAAAAATTAAGAAACCAATCACCAAAGCGCCCTCTCCAGCAGAGAGAGAAGCAGAGGCAGAGAATGAAAATCAGAAATGCAGGCTCCATTTGGACACTGGACCTGTAGCTCCTAGCTGCGATATAAGGGAAATCACAGACAAATTCATTAAGGAGAAGCTATAATGTGGGAAGAAGCTGTCAACTGTGCTGCAGATCTCAGACAAAGCTGACAGCAAAATTGCCTAAAGTGTTACCTACAATCCTTGTGTGGCAAATACTACAGGCTGGCTCACTTAGCAGCCATGCCAACCACTTTAACCACCCTCCAACGTAGGAGACAGAAAGCAAAGTATTCAAGCACTCTCTTTCAGAATAAATATAAAGCTATTTTAAAAAGGGGAGAGGTGTATCAATCAGCAAGGCTATCAATGTTGAAAGCCTGAAAGTATATTGAAGCAGTTGATGGATGAAAAAGGGAGGAATCTATACCCGGGAGGGGACTGCAGTGGAGGTGGCTGCTGTTCTGCTCTAGACACGGAGAGAAACTTAACAGAGGGCAAAGGGGCAAACGCGGGGTCTAGACACCTTACTGTCTATTCACTGAGGTCTGCCTACTGGACAGTTTTACCTGTTGAGCCACCTGCACTTCCCTACAGGCAGGAAACAAAGGTTGTCCCTGTGGGTTTGGGCCCCAGAGTGGAGCCCTCAGCTTCATGTTCAGCACCCCTCTTGTTCACACAGGGGTTTTCAGGAAGCTCCACTCATATTTACAGTTCAAAATCAGCCCATGGGACACAGATCTAGGTTCACTAAAGCAAAGACCAGTTACAGGAAGGGCACCTGTGTACGGAATAAATAACACAAGCCAGTGCAAAGTCAATGCCAAATGAAACAAGGCAGCAATGTCTAAGAGAAGGTACAGAGACGCACAATGCGGGGCCTGTGATACTCCAGCACCCTTCGCCGGCAAAGCTGCTAACGATGGCAAGCCTGACTGTAATGGCTATTTGTTCAATCCTCGGGATTTTTGTTTATTCAATTTGAGGTATAAATAGATCAGCTATTAACTCCCACACTGTATATGCATAAAAATCCAACAGTATCACTCGTTATAATCTAAATTCTCTCAACCTGTGTAAAAGTTCTAGAAATCACCAATTGCAGAAAGCAAAAGAAAAATGACATATAAGCCTCATTTTCTGCTTCCCCATTGAAATGTTAACTATTGCAAATGGGAAAATTATTTCTTACAACTTTTCATTGTGAAATGGTCATAGAGTCAGAGGAAGTTGTACACACATACACAAATATGCATAGAGAGGTCCCGTGTATCTCAGCCTCCCACAATGGCAATAGCCTGGACAACTAGAATACAATGTCAAGACCAGGAAATTGACACCAGCATAGTCTGCAGAGCTCGTTCAGATTTTATCAATATTGCATGTTCACACTGTGTGTGTATGTGTGTTTGTGTGTAGCTCTGTGAAATTTCATGATTTGTGTACAAAAAAGACACAGAACCATCCATCACCACTGTTTCCCTGGTGATGCTCTTCCACAACCATAGCCATATCTCCTACCATCCTGCATCCATGGCAACCAGCAATCTGTTCTCCATCGCCACAATTTTATAATGTCAAGAATTCCATGCAAATGGAATCATATGGCATATAACCCTCTGAGACTATTTTCATTCAGCTTAACTCCTCAACATTCATCCAAGCTGTCACATGCACCACTGGCTCCATCTTCCCTACTGAGCAGTATTCCATGGTACAGATATACCTCCGTCTACTCACTTACCCATTGAGGGACATGTGGCTTACTTTCCATCTGGGGCCATCATGAACAGAGCTGCTATAAACATTTGTGCATATTTTGTGCATATTCTTCAGGCACATTTTTGTGAAAAGATAAATTTTTATTTTTTTAATATAAGGACAAGAGCAATTGGCTAATGACTTTTAAAATATGAAACTTTCAACCACCTCACACATCCCAAAGACCTCATTGTTCCCTGACTCTGGCATCCTTGAATTTCAAAAGGCAATGCCATTGCACATCTCTTTACGTTTTGCCTGTGCAACATCTAGACCAGTGGTTTCCAACCTTTTTTAACCATGCCCCACCTAAGCATCTCTAAAATTCTGATGCTTCCCCCCACCCCGTGACATATAATTCTTATCATTAAAAAAGTGAACTCTTACTCACGTGGAGGAAGCCTAAAAGGCCATTAATTTGGTCTAAATGAGCTTCCAAAGAACATGGCATCCATGAAAGAGAAGGATAAAAGATCGAAAGGACAGCTGAAGTACTGAGGAAGAAATTACTGAAAAATTGTTCAAAAAATAATAATATGAAGTAATATGAACAAATAGCAAATAAAGTTTCAAAACATATAATAGAGAACTGAAATGCATAAATATGACACAATATATATTTATATACTGTATATGAGGCCCCCAAAACCATAAGAAGTGCAAAAAAATCACATTTAATAACTCATTCTTGAATTGCCTCCTTCCTTAAAAATCAAATTGCCCCCCTGTGGGGTGAGTACCCCATGTTGGGAATCGCTGATCTAGACCTTGGCTGAGCTGAGTGGGGCAACCTGTTTTTCTGAGTTTGAACTCAGTGTATTGAACATTTTCTGAACTGCTGCCTAGAAAAAAAGCCACTGAGAATGGAATGATCAGATCTGTGTGTTTTTTCTCACATGGGTTCCAGCCCAGCCCACTTTTGTAGCTGGTTCAGCCACCAAGCTGTGATTTGTGCTTCGCAGGCTAGTAAACAGTCGTAACATTGCAGGCAGGTAAAGTATTTTAAGGTCTCACATCCAAACCACCATCTAATATTTAAATTCCCAACATAATATAAGGCAGGTACCTAGGAACCTTAGTCCTTCTTTGCCTTGTGTTACAACATCTCCAGAAATCATGTTTCTGAGCAGAGGGGCAATTCATGGGAAGTGATTCCATTGTTGAACCACCAACAAATTTCCTTTCTATGTTGAATCAATACTGTTTGTAATGAAAGCCAAAAAATTTCACTTGCAACCCAGTGGAAATACATTTAATAGGCCGAAGGAGGAAGAAAGATAAATTTCTTGAAGTCAAACAGTTCCACTGACTTTATTAACAAAGCAAAGATTATCTATCTGGATCCTTGTTTGCTATGCTTGTGTCTGAATGTAAACACATTCACAGAATGGCCCTGATCTGTTGCAGTAACCCTTGCGAATCCAGATACAGCTGCTCTAAGTCCCAAATCATGCAATATACTAGATGGGAAAGAAGGCACAGATTCACAAGAAATGGCTGAATGCTTACACTGCTCAGGCATGTGATAAATGCAGGTGATTCACACTGGTGACCAGAACAGATGAAAATTGTCCTGCTGCATATTACACAGGGTTCGATGTAGAGGGTTCAGGATGTATGGGAACAGAAGCACACAGTGCTTTCAGATTGTGGAAAAGGGCATGACTACAGTAAGTTAGGCAATTGAAATCTTTCTGGAAGTTATGACATGGGAGATGAATAGGAAATGTCCAGGTGGAGAAATTTGGGGGGAGAGGCAGTGCATTTCAGGCAGAGGGTGTAGAAGGTACAATAACATCCCAATGGAGTAGCATTTGAAGGATTTGCAGATACATAGCCTGGAGCAGTCTTTGCACAGCCTGAGGACTGAGAGAATGGATGCAGAACGCACAGGGAGCCTGTGAGGCTGGTGAGAGTAACTCCTTCATTCGTCAGAGCTGAACTCTTACCCATAAGAGGGGGTATGCTGTTTTTACCATTTTTCTTAACTATATCTTCAGCGTGTTTTTTTAATGATTCATATCTACTGAAAAGAATCTAAACAACATAAAATATTGTTATGCACTTGCACAGCCCTGAGTGCACTTCTTATCCCCAGCCTCCACATCACATCTCTGTCCCCACCTCCCTCAGCACCAGCCCTTCCACCCTTCGGCATCAGTTTCTCCTTTCTATGCACTCCCAAGCATTTTACACATTGTTATTAATTAACATAAATATAATATTAACAATGGTAAGAATAATTATTATACTGGTAATTAGTACTATTTAATTATAATTATTGGGCTAAAATAATAATTAAATTATTTAATTAAGAATATTAATATTACTATTACACACTATTATAAGGAACATTTTCTTGTCTTGGTATGCCTGCTTTCAATGGTAAGCTAAGTTTTTAAAGAGTTTGTATGTATCAGTTCTAAGTCTCTGTTCACTTCTTTATTTATTCATTTTTTAAAAATATATATTTTTATTGATCTTAGAGAGGAATGGAGAGGGAAAGACAGATAGAAACATCAATGATGAGAGACTCATCGACCAGCTGCCTCCTGCACATCCTGTACTAGAGATCGAGCCTACAATCCTGGAATGTGCCCTGACTGGGAATAGAACTGTAACCTCTTGGTTCATAGGTCGAGACTCAACCATTGAGCCACACCAACCAGGCTCATTTATTCATTTGATAAATGTTTTTTGAGAGCCTACTATGTCCCAGCAATGGCTCTGTTCAGGCTATGAGGTTAAAAATGTACCACACAGAGTTATTATACAGATTAAATAAGTTAATCTACCACATTACTGGCATTCAATAAGTATTAAGCAACCACTCCCCTTTTTGGTTAAGGAATCCTGAAAACCAGCAAAGAAAATGAAGTTAGAGAGCATAACATAGAGAGATTGTCCAAGTATAATGAAGTATGGAGCAACAATACCTAATATACCTTAACCTTTCATTGTGAATATGACACGAAATCTCCCCAGGTGCTGCCTTCTTAATTTGGTTTTTATTTAATTGCACATTATTCCAGAGCCTCCTCTGTGATCTCTGCAGTGCTTTGCCCTGGATCTAACATGCATTTGGATTGGACTAAGTAAATTTCTTAAAATTAAATTGACACCACACACACACACACACACACACACACACACACACCATCTCTACTTTGCAAGTCATGTATGTATAATCTACACTAATAAAAGAGAAACGTGCAAATTGGTGTCACTCTGCTACACCCACCAGCCAATCAGAGCGACTATGCAAATTAACCCAACAAAGATGGCGGTTATTTTGCATATGCAGGTGCAGAGCGAAGACTGAAGGTTCTGGCCGGAGTGAAGACTGAAGACTGAAGAGGCTCAGCTTCTCTGCTGTGGCTGGACCAAAGGCCTGGGTCCCAGGTGCCAGAGGGAAACCAGTGCCGGCAGCCAGGGGAAGGAAGGCCTATTGCGTGAATCTTCGTGCAACGGACTTCTAGTCATTAATCTAATCAAGAAGTATGTGAAGAAGTTATATTCCTCCATTTAATTATCCTGGGTTTATAATCCTCAGTCTAGGAAATCTGAAGATGGAAGTCCTCATGTTGGCCTAATCAGTAGCTAATGAAGATTTAAATTAAGGCTTTGCTTCCTGATTTCCTTTCCTTTAATGAGACACCAGGCCATTCTTCCAGTTGATGGCTAATTGATTAAGAAAGTAATTTAAAGGACTTCACAATTCCTATTGTCCTCTGATAGATACATATTACATTACAGAAGTAGACCTTAGCTACTTAATATAATAACAGCAGATCATCTTAAATATTAGTATCCTGAGAAACAAGAATAGATTCTAAAGTTGCAAAAAAATCCCTTTAGTAAAATAAAGTGAATATGTATGTGTGTATATGTATATATCCTAATAAAAGAGTAATATGCAAATTGACCATCACAAGATGGCTGCTCCCATGTGGTCAAAGATGGCCACTACAAGATGGCCAGCAAGGGAAGGCAGTTGGGGGGGGACCAGGCTGGCCGAGAGGGACAGTTGAGGGGGGACCCAGGCCTGCAGGGGAGGGAAGTTAGGAGGGACCTAGGCCTGCAGGGAAGGACAATTGGGAGGGACCATCCTGGCAGGGGGAGGGCAATTAGGGGCAATCAGGCTGGCACAGGAGCAGTTAGGCATTGATCAGGCTGGCAGGGGAGTGGTTAGGGGCAATCGGCAAGCGTGAGGTTAGGAGCCAGCAGTCCTGGATTGTGAAAGGGATGTCCGACTGCCCACTTAGGCCCGATCCCACTAGTGGGATCGGGCCTAAACAGGCAGTCAAACATCCCTCAAGGGGTCCCAGATTGGAAAGTGTGCAGGTTGGGCTGAGGGACACCACCTCCACCCCCTACTCCCACTCCATACACAAATTTCGTACACTGGGCCTCTAGTATATATATAATTAGATTGGTTAATTTCAACCTTTTCAGTATTGAAGATTTTAGGTAAGTGGTTTATTTTTTTATTTTGTCTGGATTTTTGTTTATTGTTTTTAGTTTTTATGCTGTGACCACATTAGTAAGACATTCTACTGGGGACAAAATAAACATGTTTTATGATATATTTTAATCAAAATTTTGCTGAGTTCATTATAAAGCAAATGTACCCAGGGTAAGCTGGTGCACACAGTAGACCTGCAATGTATTGAGCACTAACGACGATTACTAAACATTAGAGCTAATGATGACCTACATATGGACTCTAACTCAAATATTGCCAAGGGTGACCCTATGATAACTATCCTGCCAATTAAAGTTCTACAAGAATTTTGCTTAGTTTCAAAACTTAAATTTTTAAGATTTCACATTTTAAAATCCAGATTTATATCTTGTATTGAAAAATAGTTTTGGCAACACAACCCCTAGATTCCTGAACAATCACTTTTGGCGGGAGCTGAGTAGTAGCTACCCTTTTTAGATGGTATCCAACACCATCTTCTTTCCCTCATTTACTTTTCCTTCATGCCTGGAAGGCAATTTGGGATGCAGCCCGATTATCCTAACACCCTCATATTGCAGAGAAGGCAATTCTTCCAGAAAAAATAGAGCAAATTCATTCTATGGCCCTGATTATGCTGCACAGTAGAGAACCTCAAAAGCTGAGCAGCACATAACAATGAGCATTTGTTTTGCTCACGTGTCTAGGAGTCAGCTGGGTTCAGCTAAGCTAGGCTGGGTTCTTCTGGGGTTGGGGTGGCTTGGCTTTGCTCCACATCTTCTCATTCTACTCCACCACTGGCAGATTAGATAGACAGCTTCTACTCATGACAATGAGAGAAATGGAAAGAGCAAGGGGCCACACAGGCCCTCTTAATGTCTAGGTTCATAACTAATATGTCTTCATGTTTGTCTCTTTCAAGTGGACAAAGCAAGTCACATGGCCAAACTAAAGTCAAGGAATGGGGAAATATACACTGCCCCTTTAATGGAGGGTACTTCAAAATCACAGCATGAATGGGAGCAGGGATAAGGTTAAATAATTAAAGCCCATAACCACTGCAGAGGTATTCAGTCACCCATGGCACACACTCCATCCAGCCCAACTTCACTCATTCACCTTTCATTTCTGCTCCGAGCTGTCGTATTTGGAAACAGCTGGTCTAATCTTACAATAGAGACAAGGAAACTTACCCAGAGGCCTGAGAAGAATCTGACTCCTAGCCCAGTGTTCTTTACTTTTCAGTTAGACAAGGAAGCACTATTACCTTATCTGTGTGAAATAAAATAAGCACTCATAGTTTTTGCCAATAGAATTTCAGACTTAGAACGAGATTTATTAGAGCTTGAAAGACAATATAGAACATAATGCAAGCCACTCATTAAAATCAATCCTAAGTTCTCAGAGCAATCTGTTCCTTAATAATTCTCAGAGTCTAATTGCACCTTGTATAATTCATATATAAATAGGGCACTAGAGACCTCCATTAGGAAAGCAAGAGCATGCCACGAATTAGGCAGTGTTACTTACTTTAGTCTGGAACAATTCAGCAGGCTTCCATTTACTTTCAGAACTATATTTTTCCTTGTTCTCTATTTCTAAGACTTGATACTTAAAAAAAAACACCCTCTATACTCCCAAAGCTAATGAACCATTACAACTTTAATAAACGGAGAAAAGAAAAACAAAGCTTAATAAATGAATTGCAACAATATCATCCACAAGTGACCTTTGGGATTCCTTAATCCGTACAAGTGAAAAAAGCTCCAGTCATTTTTTTCTGTACCCAGAGGCTCTCCAAAGCCCTGCTTCCTCTCCTGTGGAGCTGGTGAGCAGTAACCAAAGGCAGCAATCTGAAAACCCCGAGAACTCTGATCTTTGAGCCTAGACCCAGCCCCAAACATCCAGCTCCCAGCATCTTCCTAGGACCCAACCTTTGCAGTATTGGCTTCCCAGAGGCCCTGTTTTCATCCAGGTCACATCTACCTCCCACCCCATAAAATGAAGAAGCACCAATGTGAAAATCAGAAACCTTGAAGGTGTTAGCAGTTTAGAACATCCAAAATGTCCCCCAAATACTTCCAGTTTAGCCCTAGCTGGTTTGGCTCGGTTGATAGAGTGTCAGCCTGTGGAATGAAGGGTTCCAGGGTTTAATTCCGGTCAGTGGCACATGCCTGGGGTTGCAGGCTCACTCCCCAATGGGAGGCATGCAGGAGGCAGCTGGTCAATGATTCTCTCTCATCATTGATGTTTTTATCTCTTTCTCCCTCTCCCTTCCTCTCTGAAATCAATAAAAATATATTTAAAAAATAACTGCCTTGGGGTCAGTTCTTTGAAAACAAAACAAAACACCCCCAAGTTTAAAAGTTCACAGTATCAACCCTCACCTCCATCCCACACACAGACACACAGTATCCAAATCCTTTCAATCCTTTGACCTTTGACCTTTTCCAGCCTTATATTGTTTTCTTTCCTCCCCTCCTTCCAAGTCCAGAGTAAACTATTTTTTTTTTCCTCTAAAAATTTCCCGGTCTGTGTTATAAATATTTTGTTGACACCTTTGCTGGTTGATGTCTTTCCGAGTTGGGTGGTGTTATGCTGCCTCCTAGGCCCTGGCTCATACCTGTATCTGCTCTGAGTACTTCCTGTTCATCATGGCCCTTCCCCAAGGAGAATGAAGTGAATAAAGATGCAAGTTTACCTGACAAAGGGATGTGAAAGAATTCCATCAAGAGTGCCTCCAGGAATTTCTGCATATCTGGCAGGGTTGGGAAACAGAAATTATAGATAAGCCACTTTCTCCTGTGCTTTCATGAGTTTTAATGTCCCTTAAACTACACAACCATGCTAACAGTTTGAGCCTTCAGTTTGTAGAGAGGAGGCGCTCACAGTTGAGAGAGTTGAAGTCACCTTTTCAAGGTCACACAATTGGCAACTAGAAAACCTGGGGGCGGGTTGAGGGACGGTGGGAAGAACTTGGACCTCTGCAAGGCCCCTTAGTACTTGATGAAATACTCAAAAAATATAACCCTGTTTAAGTTTTCTTTCTAATGCCTGTAAATTTATGTTAGGAATAAAATCTTCTTTACAAAAGGCTGATTTTGCCATTACAAATTTACATGTTTGTTTGTTTTTCAGAAATGGTTTGTGAACATATTTTAAAGATATTTGGGGAGATAGTAATACTGGCAGGCTGTACTTTTCTTCAAGAATGCTTTCAGACAAATCAACTGGTGCCAAGAAGCATAGAATCCAAGAGCAGAATATGTTTCCAATGTCTTAGTTTGCGTGATTCCAGATGTTTGTGCCAACAAGTATAAAATCTTTCCTCATCCAGCTGTGAGAGAGCTAGACAGAGGGAGGTATTGAGAAGGCTGTGCTCAGGGTGCTGAAAGGCCTGCCACACAGCACATGCTCTCTTTGACATCCCCAGTTGCTTTTCAGCTATCGCTTGACTGGGAAACTCATGGTCAAGCTCTACTAGGCATAGTTGCAGTAAAACTTTGTTTCCTTCTCCTACTTTTCTTCTCCCACTAGAGATTAAAAATATACTTTTTTAGGAGTAAATTGTCCTAGTTCTTTTTAAAATATATATATTTTTATTGATTTCATAAAGGAAGGGAGAGGAAAAGAGGATAGAACAATTACAATCATTGATCGGTTGCCTCCTGTGCACCCCCTATTGGGGATCGAGCCCACAACTGGGACATATGCCCTGACCAGGAATCGAACCATGACTTCCTGGTTCATAGCTTGATGCTCAACCACTGAGCCACCATATCCAGGCCTAGTTCTTGATCTAATGGAGAGTCTACTCTAAAATCTAACCTCATATTTCTTATAGTTATTTGAGACACTTTATAAACATCTTTGCACTACATGAACACAATAAACAGGTTGATTAATAAAAATGGAAACATCATAGTCATGACCTTGTATAATCCCCTCTTCTGGAGTATGGACTGGCCCAGTTATTTGATTCTAATAGAATATAGCAAAGATGATGGAATGCTACTTTCATAATTATATAGCACAAGATAGTGACTTCTACCTTGCTTATAGATTCTCTCCCTTTTTAGCTGTGATGAAGCAAAAAGTCATATTGAAGAGACTTGTGGAGCAAGGGATTGAGGAATCGAGGCCTCTAGTCTAAACCTCCTGCAAGAACCTGAGTTCTGCCAACAATCATATAAGTTTGGAATTAGATCTCACCATAGTATAGCTTTGCTGTGAGACCCCAATCCTCACGACATTATAATTGCAGGATTATACGAGATTCTGAATTTGAGGCACCCAGAGAAGCTAGGCCTGGGTCCCTGACTCACAGAAAGTATGAGAAAATAGTGTGTGCTATTTTAGTCCAGCAAATACGGGGGTAGTTCTTACACAACAATGAATAAACAACACAGCTAACCTTAAACACAAATGCCATATTAAATACCCCTTGAACTATGATGTAGTTTAACTTTCTATAATACTCCTGAGAAGAAAAATAAAATTGGTGGAATTCAGTAATTTCAGAAAAATGGAGACACCTGAATAAGGAAGAAATGTTTTAAGGCAGTATTTTAAAAATGGATTACGACAGCCGCAACACATGGCTTCAAAATTCTGATATAGCCCTAACTTGTTTGGCTCAGTGGATAGAGTGTTGCCCTGCGGAGTGAAGGGTCCCAGGTTTGATTCCAGTCAAGGGCATGTACTTTGGTTGCAGGTACATCTCCAGTGGGGGTGTGCAGGAGGCAGATGATCAATATTTCTCTCTCATTGATGTTTCTAACTCTCTATCCCTCTCCCTTCCTCTCTGTAAAAAATCAATAAAATATATTTTTAAAAACACTTTGATATAAAACTACTATTTGGACGTGAAGATGCATTTAGGCAATGCAATGAATTTTAATACCAACCAAATGCCAATTATTTTGAAGTGATGTTAATGGATCTCTGACGTAAATTTTTTCTGTCCATAATATAGGCAAAAATAAACCTAACCGAGACACTTCTTAAAAATGGAGAAAAAGAATTTCCTTCAATTTCATTGAATCACAACTAGAATTTCTACTCCTTCTTACATTTAAAATAAGAGCATAGATAAAAATCACTGATGATTAGTAATTTATATAAATCAGATGAACAAACCCAAAGAAGATTCCTGAATTCTTACTTAGGGGTTCAGCAGATAGTGTACAAGTGCTGGCTTTGTACCACCAAGTGAGAGACAATTCTACATGTCTATTCTCAATTTTAATATCCTTTTGGTAGCTTGAATTTGTCCAAAAAAAACAAAACACACACACAAAAAAATGATGTGAAAGGCAAAGCAAAGGAAGAGAAAAAGATAGGATCCTCCATTATATTGTTAAGTAAACCTGGAAACTGTTTTTATTTAATTGTGTAAACCTTCATCTAGTTACTGAAACAAAAAAAAATCATTTTTATTGTTTTTTCAAATTTGAGTTGGATTTGCTGTGTCTTAACCCAAATACATCTCAACTGATGTATATTTGGGGGTGGGGGGGAGTAAAGATCTACTCAGCTTTTTTGATAAACCATCGTCAGCTCTGTAGCTTCTCTCACTAATTGCCTATTACTGGATAATAAGCTCATTCTAGGTCAGAGTTTTAGTTGGAAACATGAAGAATACACATAAAATGATAGAATCAAAGTTGCTTCCCAAGAAAATGATGTAATTCCTTAGAATTCAAAAGTAGTATAATATTAGTTTGCATGGATACTTAACAATTTTTTCTTTATTCTTGATATAGCTATAACAATACTCTCAAGCAAACAAATTTTTGAAAAATCACCACGGGACAAAAGGATCAAATCAACTACAGCTGTAATCCCTTTTTATAAATGCCAACATGATTAGTGACTGTCACTGTTATTTAACTGGCAAAAGAGTGAACAAGCCAACCTTCCTCCAAGTGGAGACAAGGGGACGAAGCTAATTTACGAGGAGTTCAATAAAACCAAAGAAAAAATTGAAAATAATTTTAGAATATATTATCCAATTTAAAAAGTAATACCCAAGCACTTGGACTGCTCACAAAGCTATAAACATAACCCATGGAAGTCCCTGCACAAAAGATATCTATCTTCTAAACTCTTGGACCAGTGAATTGTACCTTATAAGACAAAAAGGGTCTTCCTAAATGTGATTCGATTAGGGATTCATGAGATTGGAAAATTACCCTGGATTGTTTGGGTGGTCCCTAAATGCTATCACACTGTTCTTATAAGGAGATTGTAGACAGACAGGGTGAGGAGACAGTGATAAGAAGATAAAGCAGAGAGACTGTCGATGATCTGCACTCCCAGCCTGGAAGATGGAAGAAGAGGGAGGGCATGAGCCAAGGGAGCTAGCAACTGAGAAAGGCAAGAGGGCAGCCCTGCCAGCACCTTAATTTCAGCCGAGTGAAACTGACTGAATGTTTCACCTTCAAAGCTGAAAACAGATAAATGTGTGTTGTTTTTAGCTAGAACTAGAAACCACATAAAGTCTGTGGTAAAACAGCTACAGGAAACCAACAGACATAAAAATAAAAGCTTCCAAATAAATATTTTTTTTTTCTGAAGGCATACTTTTACTACACTTTGATATTGACAGCACGTTACTCTTTAAGATTATCATAAAATGAGCTGTATTTTATCAAAAGAGATCATTAATCCCATGGTCAGACAGAGATGCAAAGACTTCCTTAAAAACAAATATGCTTTGTAATTTTTTTCTGTTGTATAATTAGAATATCAGTGAGCAAAATCAACTGTGGAGGAGAAGTAATAAAAGGTTTGGGGTATGCTGTTCCTAAAACCTTAAAAATATATATTCATGTATTAGCAACACCTACCTCAACTGGAGTTTAAGCAGCAATGGATCAGAGAATGATTTCTCCAAAACCATCTTTCCATGTATTCATTCTTGATTGGTGGTACTTGACAAGGAAATACATGAACTATCAATTTTAGAATATTGTTAATTTTTACTTTTAGAGCACATTGGTAAATAGCTTAAATATGCTTTTAAGCCCTGACCAGTTTGGCTGAGTGGATATAGCGTTGGCCTGCAGACTGAAGGGTCCCAGGTTCAATTCCAGCCAAGGGCATGTACCTTGGTTGCGGGCACATCCCCAGTGGGGAGTGTGCAAGAGGCAGCTGATAGATGTTTCTCTCCCATCAATGTTTTTAACTCTGTGTCCCTCTTCCTTTTTCTCTGTAAGAAATCAATAAAATGTATTTTTTTAAAAAATATGCCTTTAACTATTCATTTACTTTCAAAGGCCAGTGTACAGCTATTATTCTTAAAATTATTAAATTCTGAAAGTCAAGAATATGTTCGCCCTTGTCTCTGGCTTTGCCATTTGACAGCAGCTGTTTTGCAGGTGGTGCTGAAATCTGATTTCAGACTCCCAATAAACAGAATAAAAGATGCAGGACATTCCCAACTCTATAGGAAACCAACCGAGGTTCCACTACGATACACACTCCTAACACTTGATAATTATCCTTCACTCTTGCCACAATTATAACACACTAGAGGCCCAGTGCACAAAAATTTGTGCACGTGGGGTGTCCCTCAGCCTGGCCTGTATCCTCTTACAGTCTGCAGCTCCTTGGAGAAGTCCACCTGCTCTCCAAGGGGATTGGGCCTAAGCTGGCAGTCAGATATCCCTCTGGCAGCCTGGGAGCCCTCAGGGGATGTCCACTTGCCAGCAGGGAGCAAGCTTGCAGTCGGACATCCTTAGCGCTGCTGAGGAGACGGAAGAGGATCCCACCACTACCACTGTACTGGTGACCATCAGCCTGGCTTATGGCTGAGCAGAGCTCCCCTATGGGAGTGCACTGACCACCAGGGGGCAGCTCCTGCATTGAGCATCTGCCCCCTGGTGGTCAGTATGTGTCATAGTGACCAGTCATTTCAGTCCTTCTGCTGTTAGGGTCAATTTGCATATTACCCTTTTATTATATAGGATAGAGGCCTGGTGCATGGGCAGGGGCTCGCTGGTTTGCCCTTAAGGGTGTCCCAGATCAGGATGGGGTTTCCCCTGGGGTGCCTGGCCAGCCTGGGTGAGGGGCTGAGGGCTGTTTTCAGACTAGCCACACCCCTTCAAGGTGGGGGATCCTGCTGGGGTGCGTGGACAGTCTGGCTGAGTGGCTGATGACTGCAGGCTAGCCAAGCCCCCCAGTGGGAACGCTCACCCTATGACCCAAGCTCCCAGTGACCCAAGATCCCAGTGAGGCTGGCTTGAAGCAGATATCTGGAATTTATTTATCTTCTATAATTGAAACTTTGTTGCCTTCAGCGGAGGCCACAGCTGGCCAGGGCAGGCAGGAAGCTTGGATTTCTCCATCACCAGGACAACCAAGCCTCCTGCTTGCTCCAGCTACATGGCTGCCAGCTGTCATCTTGGTTGGGTTAATTTGCATATAGTTGCTCTGATTGGCTGGTGGGCATGGCTTGGGGCATAACAGAGGGGTGGTCAATTTGCATGTTTCTCTTTTATTAGATTAGACTAGGGCCCAGTGCATGAAATTCATGCACGGGGGGAGGGTGGGGGTTCCTCAGCCCAGCCTTCCCCCACTCACAGTCCAGAACCCCTCAGTGGATGTCCTATGATGGCCCCAGTCTGGCAGGCACCTTGTGTGTGTGTGTGTGTGTGTGTGTGTGTGTGTGTGTGTGTGAGTGTGTGTCACCACTGGGGCCTGCCCCCAGCCGCATCTGAGGCTCAGAGCAGTCATCCTGTGTGTGTCTATCTGCTGGGGGCCTGCCCCCCAGGCACACCATGGAGGCTTGGAGCAGGCACCCCTCTGTGTTGATCTTTCAGACTCCTGCCATGCCCTGCATGTTGTTCTCTTTTTTGAGCTGTGGCCAGGGCTTAGTGCTGCCTGCCTGCCAAGCTTGCCTACTCCCCATCTTCCTCCAGCCACCGGAGAGCTGAGAAAACCTCGCCTATTCACTGCCCCATGGTCAGGCTAGCCTTTCCCTGCTCCCTGATCCCCACAAGGGGATTGGGGAGCTGGCCAGGCAGGCAGTGTGCACCTGGTGGCCCTGCCACTGGCCTAGGCTGCCTTTCTCCTGCTCCTGGATCCCCGCAAGGGGCCTGGGGAGCCTGGCCTGAGCAGACAGTGAGGTGGGCTCCCAGGGGCCTTTCCCCCATCCCAGGCTGCCTTTCTCCCACTCCCGGATCCCTGAAAGGGGACTGGGGAGCAGCCAAGCAGGCACCACCACAGGCCCAAGCCGCCTTTCTCCTGCTCCTCAGTCCCCTTGTGGGGATTGGGGAGCAGGAGAAATGCAATGCGGCTTGGGCCAGCAGCAAGGCAGCCAGTGCCCGCCATCTTGGCTGGGTTAATTTGCATACAGCTGCTCTGATTGGATGGTGGGCATGGCTTAGGCATCCCGAAGAAATGGTCAATTTCAATATTACACTTTTCTTAGAGTAGACTAGGGGCCCGGTGCACAAAAAGTTGTGCACTCGGCAGGGGTGGGGGAGTCCCTCATTCCGGCCTGTGCCCTCTCACAGTTTGGGACCCTGGAATCCATTGGGGCACACAGCACACATGGAGGGCACTCCTCTGTGTGTGCTGTGTACCCCGATTGCACCGATTTCCAGGCCTCAGCCTCGGGGACGGAGCTGGCTCGGTCCCTCTGCCCCGGAGGCTGCCCTGCCACCTGAAATCCATCGCCGGGGCAAGGCACTCGCGGAGGCTATGCCCTGTGATCATGGATCTACTTCCAGGCCACAGGGCAGCCTGGGGGCCTGGGCTGGCTCGCTCCCCCAGGCCCCGGCTGCCCTGCCACCATCGCTGGCCAGACCTGCTCCCCTGCCAGTGGCCACAGGCCGGCTGGCTCCTTCCCCCCCCCAGGTTCCGCGCCTCCGGCCAGGTTGTTCCTCCCCTCCTGGCTCCCCCAAGGCAGAGCTCTTCCATCTGCCTTGCGGACCCCAGTGACACACTGCTTCTCCCTGGGCTGAGACGTCCGCCATCTTGGCTGGGCTAATTTGCATACAGCTGCTCTGATTGGCTGGTGGGCGTGGCTTACCCCGTCCTGGAGAAATGATTAATTTTAATATTACGCTTTTATTAGTTAAGATGATTCTATGTGGTGCATAAAGTTAAACATAAATCATCTTATTGCTAAGAAGGTATCAAAATTGTGAAATTAATGAATTTAGTGTGATAGTAAACATATTTCAACCATATGATTCACTGGTACAGACTAAAGAAAATTCACTGGAAATAGAAGGGGATAGAAAGGGATGGGAAAATTCTTCATCAATGATAGGTATTTGTTCTTTATCTCATGTTCCTTTAAAGAAAATGTGAATATGACTTCCACTTTCTCCTTCTTAAGAACTTTATGCTAAAATCTAAAAGTATAAATGAGAGTTAATAAATGTTTGGAATTCTTTAAAAGAACCAAGCAATGTAAATCTATGACATTAAAACGAGTATCCTAAGAGTGCCTTGTCTTTGGAAATGTCCTCAAAAGGCCCTAAAAGTTTTCAAAGGCAGGCAAAATGACATAGTAGAGGTAGCCATTATGAAACAACATTTTGTGTGGACACAGACTATATTCAGTGAAGGTCTGAGGAGAGGCATGGAGTCAGGTAGAGAAGGGCCAAGGGGGGAGACATTTTGGAAAAATTAAGTAGGAAAATGTTAACGGGGATAATGGAGAAACTTCAGATGGAGTATATTATTGTGTTAAAAAAATCAATCAGTTTCAGAGTTCCTACTATGTGTCCAGACTATTGTTAAATGTTGGACATAAAAAGGAAAAGTGGACAGATTCTATTTCTTTCAAATGGGTGACAGATAATTATACAAATAATTATCACTGTGAAATTGGCATTAGGTTGGGGGCTTGCACAACTTCCCCTGACAGCCCTGATGAGACAAAGAAGGGTTAGGGGAGGCATTTAAATTCATGATGAATTTATATGTCAACAAACCAATAGCGACATTGGTTTAGTTGGGGTGGCAGGAAGGGGGGGTAGGTGGGGGCAGGGAACTGGAGGGTGGCAGCAGTAGCCAGACATGAATCACATTAGAAAGACAAAAAGAAATCAGGAAATTCTCTTCCAAGACATAGTGGGGGGAAATAACCATAACTTTCTTCTGGTACAATGTGTTTGCTAGGAATTTATTTTTTTCCCTTGTAATTAAAATCACACACATACTCAAGCCCTTAGAGTTTTGTGAGCATATTATATATTCAAGACATCAACTGAGCATGGAATTGTCAAGTGTGTGATTATAGGGCAAGGGTTAAATGGAAGGGGGTGTTTCAGACATGGGAAGACTGGATTGGAGGTTGAAAAACACCAGTTTCCCACTTGCAAAAACTCTGAACTTTTAAGCTCCCTAAAATACACGTGTGTGTGTGTGTGTGTGTGTGTGTGTGTGTGTGTGTGTGTGTGTAGGCAGATCTATTTTGTGTTGCTGTGCTGCAAACACGGAGCAGCCCCTTAGGATTGTGTGGCAAAAGCTGCAGCAGAAGCACTGACTGTCAGCGCTGTTTACGTGCTTTCCAAGCAGCCCACTCCTCCCTCCCCCACTGGGAGCCACCATCTCCTAGCCTGGGTCACCTCTGGGGACCAGGAACTGGGGGCTGGGCCGGGAACCTGGTTTCTCCAGAAAACTTTGCTCTAGTCCTGGTGCAAGGGAATGCACCAGCAGTCAGTCGCATCAGCCTGGCACTTGGCTGTAGCCCTACCTCTCCTGGCAAGGTGTGGGCTTGGGCCAGCGGGGCAGGTCTAAGGGTGGGGGCTTGGCTGGGTATATAAGGCCAGTGGCACTGGTTTAACTTCTGATTTGGGATTATTTATTTGGGGAGCACACAAACCACACAAGCTGGTGGTGGTGGTGTGGTGGCTGCACAGGCTGCCACAGATGGTGATTCTTTAAAAAAGGCAGCAGTGAGTGATGGGAGCATTGTGGCTCCCGGGTGCAGGCTGGAGCTGCAGAATTTTTGGAGCATGGCAGGAGTGCTAAGAGAAAGGGGAGCGTCCAGGACCCAGCAGCCGCTTGGGAGACACTGGCTGGGTTTTTGTTCAGCTGTGCTCAGCACCAGGCAGCCCAAGTGAACAACTCCAGTCACAACAGCAATCCACCTTCCTGCAGCTGAAGGAGACTGGACAGCCGCATCAGTCCTGTTGTTTAGACACTTGAGAAGCTCTGGTGTCAGTGGAGCCACCGAGTCCTCGCTCATGGTCCCCCCCCCCCTCCTGACTGACAGGACCAGACACTCCAGAGATGGGGCTGATTTGACTGGGCACCGCCATATTGTGGCTTTGGGTGCCACCATCTTTGTCTTGGAGTGTCGGTTAATTTGCATATTACTATTTTATTAGATAGGATAATCATTGTGTAATTCCTTATAGGATGTCTTTCTCCCTCAACTATGGTGAGCTCCAGGAAAGCCTAACATTGCCTGGCTCATAATATGTATCTGTTGAATGAATGGATACAATAAAGGTATGAGGTCATTGTTGCTTATTCAGCTCTCTAAGTTATATATGCCTAGTACTTCTCATATTAGTTATTGCATAA
>PVJC01020480.1:0-29157 GCA_004026665.1 Murina feae
GCCTCTTACCCGCTTCCCGGTGCCCTCCAAGCCTGCCGCCTGTTTCCCATCACGGGTCCTGGGTCCTGCGCTGTCCCGCCCTGCAGCCGCTCTGTGCACTCGGGAGGTCCCTCAGCCCGGGCTTTGCCCTCTCGCAGTCTGGGACCCCTCGGGGGATGCCCACCTGCTGGCGTGCCTGACCAGCCTGGGTGAGGGGCTTTAAGGCTGCCCACAGCTCCCATTGCTCAACGTCCCAGCAAGGCTGGCTGGACACAGTTTCTGGAGTTTTTTCTCCTATAATTGATACTGTTCCTTGATATACTGTAATTGATACACTGTTCCTTTAAGGCGGCCTTCTAACTACTAACGAAGCCTCCTCTGCCTCACCTGGCAGCATCTATAATGAAACAATTGTTACTTTTACTGGTTAGGCCAGAGCTGCTCTTTCCTTCAGCTCAGGAGGATTCTATGATTGTTACAATGTTTCAAAAAGCTGTGTTTCGCTAGAGGCAGTTTAATCGGAGCTGAGCTGAAGGGCTCAGCTTCACTTTCCCTCCTGCCGCAATGGAAAGGGCTGTTTACTCAGGTCCGGGAGTGGCGGCCTCCATGTTGGCTGGGCTAATTTGCATACAGCCGCTCTGATTGGCTGGTGGGCGTGGCTTACCCTGTCTCGGAGAAACGGTTAATTTTAATATTTCGCTTTTATTAGTTTAGATGTGTCCACCATTATTGTGTTATACAGGCACTACCCTAAAAGTACTTCTGTGCTGTGTTGACTCACCTCTTTTTCCCCTGCTCCCTAGCAACTACTGCTTGTTTAACTCTCTCCATAATCTTAGCTTTACCAGAATGTCATGTAGTAGGAGTCATATTACTATATGGATTTTTCTTTTTCTTTTTTTTAAATTTTTTTTTATTTCATTGCTTAAAGTATTACAACAAGTGATAGATAAGTATTACAACATATGATAGATAGATCTCCATTTTTTCCCCTTGCCCTTCCCCCACTCCTCCCTAACCCCCAGTTTCCCGTGTCCACTGATTATGCTCCTATGCATGCATGCAAGTCCTTCAGTTGATCTCTCAACTCTCCCCCAACCATCCCCAGCCTTCCAGCTGTAGGATGATAGTCTGTTCAAGGCTGCTCTGTCTCTGTATTTGTTTATGTTTATCATTTTGTAATGGTCTTTATTATCCATAAATAAGTGAGGTCATGTGGTATTTTTCTTTCATTGATTGGCTTATTTCACTTGGCATAATGCTCTCCATTTCCATCCATGCTGATGCAAATGGTAAGAATTCCTTCTTTTTTACAGCAGCATAGTATTCCATTGTGTAGATATACCACAGTTTTCTAATCCATTCATCTGCTGATGGGCACTCAGGCTGTTTCCAGATCTTAGCTATGGTGAATTGTGCTGCTATGAATATAGGGATGCATATATCCTTTCTGATTGGTGTTTCTGGATTTTTCATATTGGCTTTTCTCACTTAGTAATATGAACTATAGGCCCCTCCCTGTCTTTTCATGGCTTTATAGCTCTTTTCATTTTTAGTGCTGAATAACATTCCATTCTCTGAATATACCATAGTTTATTGACTCACTCATCTACTGAAGGATATCATGATTGCCTCTATCTACACCTTCTATCTATATCTGCAGAATTGCTACACCTACCCGCCAATCAGAGCAATATGCAAATTAATCCATCAAATATGGCAATTAATTTGCATACACAGGCGTGAATAGAAGACTGAAGACAGTGTAGAAGGAAGCCAAGTGCTGCAGAAGGGAGCGAAGCTCCCAGGCAGCTGAGATGATGGAGAAGGGAGGGAGCTGAGGCGGCAGAGATGGGAGGAAGTGAGACAGCAGAGACAGGAGGGAGCAAAGCGGCAGGGAAGGGAGGGAGCAAGGCAGGGAAGCAGGGAAGCTCCCTTCTCTGCTTCTCTGCTTCGCTCCAGCTCAGGGAGTCCTGTTCTTGAGGAATAGGCTAAGGAAGCCTGTTCTTGCAGGAATCTTCCTGCAACAGGCCTCTAGTGTTTTGATAACAGTGAATAAAATCATTCTAAATATCCACATACAGGTTTTTGTGTTAACGTGAGTTTTCAAGTGATTTGAGGGCACAATTGTTGTATCACTGTTTTTCAAAATTGATTACACCAATATGTATTCCCACCAGCAATGAATAAGAGTTCCTATTGATCTACATTTACCAGCATTTGGCATTGTCAATATTTTAAATTTCAGCTATTGCAATAAGTGTGTGGTATTATTTTATTTTTTAATTTGTAGTTCTCTAATAAAATGCGAGAGAAAAATTTTATATGCTTATTTTCTATGGTATCTGCTTTGGTATGGTATCTGTTCAGATCTTTGCCCATATTAAATGGAAATGTTTATTTTCTTATTGTTGAGTTTTAAAGGTTCTATGGATATTTTGAAATACAGTACTTTATAAGAGATGTTTTTGAAAATAATTCATTTTAATCTGTGGCTAGCCTTATTTTCTTGTAATGACCTTTTGCAGAGCAGAAGTTTTTAATTTTAATGAAATATAACATTTCAATTATTTCTTCCAAGAATCATGCCTTTGGTAGCTATTTAAATAGTCATTGTCAAATCCAAGGCCATGTATATTTTTCCTCTCTTCTAGAACTTTTATAGTTTTTCATTTTATATTTAGCTTTATGAACCATTTGCAATTTTCCCCCAAAATATAATGTGTGAGTTTTTTTCTGTTTTATTTAAATTATTATTGTTGAAAGTATTATTTATGTCCTTTTTTCCCCCATTGACCCCTTCTCACCCACGCCAACCCCTTTGCCCTAGGGGACATCACCCTACTGTCTGTGTCCATGACTCATGTGTGCATGCATACAAGTCCCTTGATTGATCTCTTCCCACCACCCACCCATCTCTACCTTCCCTCTGAGATTCCACAATCTGCTCCATGATTCCATGTCTCTGGGTCTATTTTTTTTTTTAATCAGTTTATTTTGTTCATTAGATTCCACATATGAGTGATAGATGTATTTCTCTGACTTGATTTTTTGCATAGCATAATACTCTCCCTGATTAAGCTAATTACAACTGATGAAATTGTAGCACTGACTAAGATAACAAACAAACAAACAAACAAAAAACCACAACTCCCAACAAACAAAAGACCTGGTATAGACAGCTTCACATGGAAGTTTTATCAAACATTCAAAGAACTAATACCTATCCTCAAACTATTCCAAAAAATCCAAGAGGAAGGAACACTTTCAACCTCTTTTATGAAGGAAAGAACGCTACAATACCAGATAAAGACACTACAGAGAAAGAGAATTATAGGGCAGTATCCCTGAAGAACATAGATGCTAAAATCCTAAACAAAATATTAGTAATTCAGATCCAGCAATCTACCAAAAAGATCATACATCATGATCAAGTGGGATTTATTCCAGAGATTTAAGGCTGATAATAATATTTGAAAATCAATAAATGTGACATATTACATTAAAAAATTGAAAGACAAAAAGCACATGATCATATCATTTGATGCAGAAAAGGCATTTTATGAAAACCAACACCCATTTTTGATAAAAATAACTCTAAGAAAAGTGGAAATAGAAAGATCATACCTCAACAACGTAAAGACCATATGTGCCAAACATGCAGCCAACATCATACTCACCGGGCAAAAACTAAAACCATTTCCCCTAAGAACAGGAACATGACAGGGATGTTGCTTTCACCACTCTAACTCAACATAGTACTGGAAGTGCTAGGCACAGTGATCAGACAAGAAGAAAACATAAAAGGCCTCAAAACTGTAAAACTCTTACTATTCACAGATGCATAATATCATACATAGAAAACCCGAAAGACTCTACCCAAAAAAACTACTAGATTTGATAAATGAATTCGGCAACATGGCAGGATACAAAATTAACACCCAGAAATCTGTGGCATTTTTATACACCAATAATGAATTTTCAGAAAGAGAAACTAAACAAACAACCCCATTTACCACTGCAACAAAAAAATATATATATAATTAGAACTAAATGTAACCAAGGAGGTAAAAGACCTGTACCCAGAAAAGTACATGACATTGAAAAAAGAGATAGAGGAAGATATAAAGAAGTGGAAGAATATACTGTGTTCATGGATTGGTGGAATTAACACCATTAAAATGTCCATACTACCCAAAGCAACATATAGATTCAATGTAATTCCCAATTAAAATACTCATTGTATAGTTCACAGATTTAGAACAAATACTACAAAAATTTATCTGGAACCAAAAATGATGCTGAATAGCCTCAGCAATCTTGAGAAAGAAGGACAAAGTTGGAGGAATCACAATACCAGATATCAAGTTATACTACAAAGCCATTGTAATCAAAACAGCCTGGTACTGACACAAGAACAGAACAATAGCAGTGGAACAGAACAAAGACCTCAGAAATCAACCCAAGCCATTATGCTCAATTATTTGACAGATGAAACAAGAGCATACAATGGAATAAATACAATCTCTTCAATAAATGGTATTGAGAATAATGGAGAGATATTTGTAACAAATGAAACTAGACCACCAACTTACACCATATACAAGAATAAACTCAAAATGGATACAAGACTTAAATGTAAGATAATGAAACCATAAAAATCATAGAAGGAACCATGGGCAGCAAAATCTCAGACATCTCTCATAGCAATATGTTTGTGGATACATTTCCTAGGGCAAAGGAAACTAAGGATAAAATAAATGAATGGCACTACATAAAAATAAAAAGCTTCTGCACAGCAAAATGAAAATGTAGCCCACTGTATAGGAGAACATACAAGGAACTTATATAACTTAAACAAGGGAAGACAAACAATCCAATTAAAAAGTGGGCAAAGTATCTAAAGAGATACTTCTCCATTGTGGACATACAGATGGCCAAGAGAGATATGAAAAAAATACTCAAAATCACTGATCATCAGAGAGATGCAAATTACAATGACAATGAGGTGTCACCTCATACCTGTAAGGATGAATACCATCAACAAATCAACAAATGACAAGTGCTAGTATGGCTTGGAGAATCACTCCCTTCCCTAATGCACTGTTAGTAGGAATGCAGACTGGTGCAGCCATTATGGAAAACAATATGAAGTGTCCTCAAAATATTAAATATGGAATTGCCATTTAACCCAGTGATCCCACTTCTAGAAATATATCCCAAGAAACCTGAAACACCTATAAGAAAGAATGTATGCATCACTATGCTCATAGCAGCACAATTTACAATAGCTAAGATCTGGAAACAGCCCAAGTGCTCATTAGTAGATGAGTGGATAAAAAAAGCTGTGGTCCATTTACACCATGGAATACTATACAGCAGTAACAATGAAGGATCTCTTACCCTTTGAGACAGCATGGAGGGACCTAGAAAGCATTTGGATAATTTCTATATCTACTTTTTTTCAATGTGGATTTTTTTCATTTGTCGAAAAAAAATCTTTGCTCTTTTTTAAAATCAGATGACTATTTATGAGCTCTGTTTTGTTTCATTTGTATATTTGTCTATTCTTTCACCAATACCACGCTGTCTTCATGGCTATATATATATTTTAGAAAGCCTTGAAATAGTGTCAGTCTTCTTCTGCAATATTGAATCCAATAGGCTATTCTTTTTTTCTTTTGACTCACCACATAAGATGGAGAATCAAATTTTCAATATCTAAAAATTACTTGCTGGGTTTTTACTTTAACTTCATTAAATCTATTAATCAAGTTGGGAATAACTGCCATTTTTACAATGCTGAGTCTTATCCATGATCTTGGCTAAGCTTTACATTTATTTAGTACTTCTTTGGTTTGTTTCATCAGACTTTTGTAGTTTTCCTCACATATACTTGTGTATATATATATTTTTATATTTATGACTAAGTATTTCACACTGTGGATGCTAATGTAAGTTATATTGTGTTTTTAATTTCAAATTTCAGTTGTGCATTGCTGGTAATGTAAGAAAGAGACTTACTTTTATTAACCCTATATTTTGCAACTTTGCTATAAATGCTTATTACTTATAGGTTAGTAGGTTACTTATTTTATGTTAGAATGACATTAATGAAGTTATATGTCTGAATGAAGTTAAGGAGTGTAAAATAAGAAACACCCTATATACAGGCAATCAGTAAAAACTTCCAAAAGGAGGACTGCATATAATTGCATCCATCACACTATGTGAAAAAATGTCTTGCATAGTATTCACTCATTCCCAATACTCTCTTCCCTTTCAAAATTGCATCTCTCCTAGCTACATCCTAGTATCTTAAACTGTAGTATTACTGTGTCAGGGAGAAAACTATGGATGGCCCTGTGAAGCATAAACAGACCTTTGTATTGAAACTTATTTTTTCAGCTTTAGCAATGGTTTCTAAATCAACAAAGTCAAATTATAGTCAACTACAGTCTAATGTCCACACCATATTATTTGAAAAAAAAATAAAGAGCAGTCTGTGACTTTCATATTTTCCCTTTTCTAGTGTTTCTATAAGATCCTGCTGCAAGTATCACCACTTATAATAACTCAGTGGAGATTTCAACCAACTATCCATATTTATTAACCTATAAATTTATTTTGCTATCCCAGGTATACAGAGTTCTATAGTATAAACTCTGTGCTACTTACATAAACCTCAGTCATGGAGTATAAATCAAAGTTTAGGTTTAACTCAGTAGTTTATCATCTAATTTTATACCTTTCCTGATGACCATGCACGTTTCCAGGACAAATTCATAGCCTCAACATAATGTAGGCATGCAATGATGACAAAAATACTTTTAAAGTTAAACTTTGTCATAGGTTAATTTCTCTAGAAAATAGATTCTGAGACTTGCATAAAGAAATTATATTAGAAAATTATATAAGAACTAGGGGCCTGGTGCACAAAAATTTGTGCACTCGAGGGGGGGGAGTCCCTCAGCCCAGCCTGTGCCCTCTCACAGTCTTGGACCCCTCAGGGGATGTCCACCTGCTGGCCTGTCTGGCCAGGCTGGGTGAAGGGCTAATGGCTCTTTGCAGGCTGGCCAAGACCCCCCCCACTAGGAACCCTCACTCCAGGGGTGTGTGGCCAGCTTGGGTGAGGGGCTGAGGGCTGTTTTCAGGCTGCCCACAGTTCCCATTGACCCAACATCCCAGTGAGGCTGGTTGGAATTAGGTTTCTGGGGTTTATTTATCTTCTATAATTGAAACTGTTACCTTGAGCAGAGGCTCAGCTGGCCTAGGCAGGCAGTTGCAATGAAAGCCTCTTGTTTGCTTTAGCTCCATGGCTGCCGGCCTCCATCTTGGCTGGGTTAATTTGTATACAGCAGTTCTGATTGGCTGGGGGTGTGGCTTGGCTGGTGGGCGTGGCGTAGGTGTCTCAGAGTGATGGTTAATTTGCATTAGATTAGATGATAGTTCTGAGGGATTTGCAGCAGTGGAACTGCAACAGCTCCTCAGAGTTTAGAGATGAAAATAGAATGTGATGCCTCATATTCATTAATATCTCATCATTTCCCTGCCATTTTCCATTAATAAACTTTATTTTTTTCTATAGTACCCTAAAACTCAGCTGTATAATGACAAGATGAGGCACTAGGATCAGATATAAATCTCAATTCTACCATTAACAACCAAATGACATATAAAATTACTTTATGTCTCTTGAATTAAAGTTTGGCATCTGTAAAATCAAGGGAGGTGATAATAAGTTTATGGAATAAAATATGCTCTGAATGTGCCTAAACAATTACATAATCACATATGAGAGGAAATGACTCTCACAAATACAACATTTGGGAGGAGAAAGTATTCTCTGTAAATAGAGTAAGATTTAATATAGGGGATGGATTCATAGAAGTTTATTGTTAAATCCCCTTTATCTTAGTTTGTGTTTAAAATATTTCCTAATAAAAAGTCATATATAATTTTTTAACCAATGTTATACCAATAAATTCAATAAAAATAGTAGAACAGTATATGGTATCAATATAAATGAACTCTAAGGTATAAAAATGAACATAAAATGATATGATTCCAAATATTTAATTTCTATATTTTGTTTACAAATTTTTTGGTCAAAGGATACTATAAAACTAAAAGATAACAGATTATTTTCTTTGCTCTCTAAACCACATCCATATGTTCTATACACACACACACACACTCTCAATCAATAATACAAATCTCCCAAGAAATTCAAAATGGTTCATACTGAAACTTTAGAATTGTTTTCCTATCACTAAAAAGTAATATTGTTCTACTGTATTCTCCTGAAAAATAGCATTATTGACTTCATATTTGTAGGTAAAGATACTCTTTCCAGGTCATTAGACATGTATTGATTTCTATGTCTATTCTGGTAATTTAGGATCACTTTAAACCCAAGGCTAAACCTCAAAATATGGTGCTATTTCATTTATTTTTAATTAAAATTTGTTAATATTGACCTAATTGCAAGAGTCCCCCTTTTCCCTGTTTTTTTGTCCACTGCCATACACTCCTTCTTACCCCTCCCTTGACCTTTGCTGAACTATTGTATGTGTCCATGGGTATGCATATATGTTCTTTAGCTAATTTCTACCTTCTTTATTGTGCTATTTTAGATTCAAATTCAAGTTTAAAAGCACATGTTCATTTTGGCATTATTTTAAAAGGCTTTCCTATATTTTTTATTCTAGTATCTGCATAAAATATTTTATTTTAGTGATATCATTCTTATTGCCAATTTTCTCTACTACATTATGCATTTGGTGAGGATTGGGATCTTAACATATATTTTTATTTATTTTCTTAGCAATTAACATAGTATTTGACAGGATAGATGCAAAGTGAATTCTTATTAAAATGAATTTAGTTCTATTTTACTTCTTTAATATCTGCTCCCATTTTTTTCATCTCCTACATTTTTCTTTGGTCACTTTTTTTTTCTTATAAAATAATTAGTGCTGTGTTATTTTGTCATCTCCTAAAAAATAGAATCCCAAGGCTCTGTAAAGGCTGGTTTGATGATGCTTTCCAGAACACTGAGCTTTTATTGACTTTTAGGTCTAAATTAGTAAGTTAAGATAATCTTAAGCCATTATATTTCTTCTGTGCTAATTTTCATTGTTGATCTACTTTTGGTTTTCCTTTTCCTTTTTAAAGGTGGTCATTTATCATTACTTGACAGCAAGGTTCAATGTATAGCAGAAAATAATTCCTCTAATAATTGGAGAATGGAAAGCTTAATGATTATAAAATAAAAGAATAGCAAGGTTTAACATGGAAAGCAAATTAGTGAAGTATGAAATAAAAGGCATATCTTTAATTAGATATTTTATGTAAATATTATTTTATGTGTTGAAAAGTAAAATTGATTATCTTCTGCTCATGTATGTTCAATACATGGTCTAGTCTAATTGGTGACTTTTTCAGACCATACATTAATTTCTCAAAAGATATATAGATTATGATGGATTTTAAAAATTATTTATAAAAGGAATACATTTTCGGCTCACTAATGTATTATTACTGGAATCAGTTCATCCAGTGAAAAAGGGACATATCAGAAAAATACAAAAGTGACTATAAAGTATGAAGGGACAATAGAAATAAATGGTCGTGTAGAATAATGAGCAGCCCTGTGTTGCATTTGTACTTATTGTCTTGGTCCATTTGGGCTGTTAGAACAGAATGCCATTATGTTGGGCTTGCAGACAACATAAATCTTATCTCTCACAGTTCTGGAGACGGGAAAGTCCAAGATAAAGGGCTGACAGATTCTGTGTCTGGTGAGCCTACTTTCTGGTTCATAAACTGCCATCTCCTATCTGTGTCCTCACATGGCAGAGAGTGTGAGGGCTCTCTTTCATAAGGACATCCATCACATTCAGAAAGGTCCTGTTCTCATTAACTAAATACCTCCCAGTGACCCACACCCTCAGACCATCACAAGTGGGGGTTTAGGATTTCAACATATGGATTCTGGGATGACACAAACATTAAGTCTATAGGACTTATATATGGAGCAGTTGGATAGCAGGCTGCTTTTGTTCTGCCCCTCTCCCTCTTTGAGAAAACATTAAACCAACTGAGATGTGACTGTAATTAGATCAGGGGATTAGATAGAAAGCTTTTACATTTATCCTTTCAGCAGTAAATCTAGTTCTTTTTCTGCTATGCTCCCTTTTCCCCGGTGTTATTTATTTTTTTGTGTGTGGGGAGGAGTGTAGTAACAAGTAGTAAGAAGAGTTTAAATAAGACTCATTATATAATATTCTATTTATAAACAAAATGCAAGGACATATTTTCTAAAACTTATAATATAGAAAATGCATATAAGTTGAAGAAAAATTAATTGGTCCTATGTTTCAGGTGAACTGGAAAATACGACCTACTAGAAATTTTTCTGAGACTTCAAAGGTGTAGAAGTTTTCTAAGGTGAAAGGCCTCTGAACATATGGTATCCAGAGAGAAAAGTGCCCTTAGGAATGACTGAGGGTAGAGAGTCAATTGCTTAAGACTTGACAAATTGTGGATGAAACATATGAATAACATTTAAACCTCACCTTTAGGAATTTCTTTAAAGGGAAATTGTCTCATAAATTTCTATATAAGAGTTATTAATGATTGTTATTTTGTGATAAATTAACAAACTCACTTGAAAGTCTGCCATCTTTCTGGGAAATGGAAATCTTATTGGAGTTTTCTTGTTTAAGCTTTGTTTTGACAGATACCTCATTTTGACAGAGGTTCAAATACCTATTCCTTTGTGAAACATATATGATACCCTATGTTGGGTGAAGGACATGTAAATATATACAAAAACATGCACTTTTTCTGCTCTTGAAGAATATGCAAACTGAAAGTAAGAGCAGACATAATCCAGTACTGTAACAAAGGATATAAAATAACATATAGCAGAATGCACATATTTTTCCAGGGATATGGGAATTTAGAAGAGAACTAGATTAGTTCTGACAGGGGAAAAGTTTTTGTGGTAGCAGAGGGATTTAAATTGGGATTTCCATCTTGGAAAATCTGGATTTAAGAAGGATTAATATTTTGGGGGGAATGGATTATGAAGGCCCAAAGCACTAAATCAGGAAGATGAAAAGTATGTGTGGTGAATTTTGTTCCTATTGTTTAAAACTAAAATTCAGTGAGAAGGAAGAATGATAGTTACTTTGGAGTAGAGTTGTGGAAAGATTTTAATGGTCAAGTTAAGCATTTCTGGATTAAGTATTGAGATGGGAAGTTTTACTGAATATGACAATAAATAATCAAAGTTAAATAGAAATTACTTTGATATATAAGGATAGAAAACAGATTTTTTTGTGATAAATACTTACAAAAACTGTAGAATTTTGGCTTTATATAACTAAATCTAATTTCTTTACTGTCACCCTACCAGAAATTTTCATTGATTTAATGCTGCAGGTTTGGGTCTGTGGACAAAGTTATGGAAAATGTTTGATTAGTTTTTATTTTGTTGGATTAGACTTGATCAAGTTTGACCTGGAGAACAAATCTCTAGAACTTGAGGGTGCTGAGATGGTTTGTCTATGGAAGAAATCTCCTCGGATCTTCTCTGTTAGAACATTTCAATGTCAATCACAATGACTGTCCTCAGGATGTGGTTTAGGTTTTTAGGAGAATGCTTTGACAAATTGTTGTGAAGAATACCTTCCATTACAATTCACAGAAAGTTTGGTGGTGTTATACACAAAGAAATAGATGGGTATAGCTATAATAATTATTTGCTGTAAACTCACTGGTAAGTGATTTCACTTAGCAGCCAAACAAATTGTTACCAAACTAATTCTAGAAGATTCTTTCTGAAAGTTCTGCCATCTTGCTTTTGAGCTATTTCTAGGGCTTTACAGCATGGTCATCTTTGAATATGAATACAAATATTTGGTTTATAAGAAAAAGTGTGTTTATACACACTCCAAAAATTTTTTATCCAAAATTCTATATCTCTTGACCTTGGTATGATATACCCTAAAAAGTCTTCCTTTATTCTGTTACTAGAGGCCTGGTGCAAAAAAATTTGTGCACTCTGGGGAGTCCCTTAGCCCAGCCTGTGTCCTCTCGCAGTCTGGGAACCCTCAGGGGATGTCCACCAGCAGGCATACCTGGCCAGCCTGGGTGAGGGGCTGATGGCTGTTTGCATGCTGACCAAGCTCCCCAGTGGGGACCCTCAACCCATGGGGGTGTGGCCAGCCTGGGTGAGAGGTTGAGGGCCATTTTCAGACTGCCCTCAGCCCCTTCAGGGTTTGGGTCCCTACTGGGTTGCCTGGCCAGTCTGGGTGAGGGACTGAGGGCTGTTTTCAGGCTGGCCCCAGGGGCAAGCTATAATTGAAACTTTGTAGCCTTGGTCCCTGCTCAAAGTCTGGGTTGCCCCAGCAACCCTTCCTTGAGTGGAGGCCACGGCAGGAAGCAGGTATTTGGGGTTTGTATATCTTCTATAATTGAAACTTTGTAGCCTTGAGTAGAGCTCAGGGCCTGCAGGGCCTTGGCTTCCTCCATTGTCTGGGGCAACTCCAGCTCTGTGGCATCTTAGTTGAGTTAATTTGCATATTCACTCCTCATTGGTTGATGGGCCTGGCTTGTGGGTATAGCTGAGTGACACTTAATTTGCATATCACTCTTTTATTAGATTAGATGTCTAAGGATGCCATAAATAGGAAACTTCATTAAAAGTTTTAAAGAAACAACACAAACTTCAGATTCCACTTCCAGTGAAATAAAGTTCAAGGCCAAAATTAAAAAGAAAATCTTGTAATATCTTTTCTAGCTTTTCAAAAAATATATGCATTAATGTATAAGAAAGTAAAATGGATAATATACCTTTGATCATGTGTTCATTTCAATGTCACTAGAAAAAAGAGAAATATAACACTTTAGGCATTAGTTTTTAACATTAAATAATTATTATACAAAAGATATAATAACACTACTCACATTGCCCTACTATTAATGAGCATAATCTTGAATAAGGTAATGAAGTCCCAACCTCAGCTGTCCCTCCTCTCCTTAGATTTTACTCTCATGTATGTACATTTAAGAATAAAATGGCAAATAAAAATATTATTTTTGAAAGAGACTATAGGGCAATATACAATTATTTATTTGTAATGGGAGAATAGAACCATAGTTACATTACTGAATCAAATATTTCATTTCTTTTTTCTATTTTGATTCTTGTGGTATGAGCATGCATGCAGAAAATGGGAGAGCCAATGGAAGTACATAAATTCAAGAGGAAAGTGAAAATATAGATTCTAAAAGAATAATTAGTGGAAATGTGATTATGTCACTAGAGAGAATCTTAGAGACAAATGGAATTTAGTTTTAAAATACATTTTATCTGAAATAGAGGAACAAACTGTAAAATAAAAATACAATTTAGAAAGCAGATTGATAAAAACACAAATATGAATTTGAAATATTCTAGAAATACATAAAATTATCTTCATAATAGGTGAGAAATAAACTGAAACACTATTTTTAAATGCTAACTTACTTCTATTATTATTCATCATTTTATCAAAATTATAATTTTGATATTTAGCAAATGAATAAAATGTCAACATAATTAATTTAAAGGTTAGTTGTTCAACCAGTTTCTTGTAGAAAAACTATCATTTAGTGATGTGTCAACAGAAAATATAAATTAGAACCTAAGCTTTATACATACACAAATATAAAATAAACTGGAGACAATAAGTAAAGAAGGAGAGAAAGAAGGAGAAAAACATTCAAGAGAAGTATTTTGTAGTTATGTCATTTTTTGCTTAAAAGACTTCATGAAGAAAAAAGCCAGGGTATCTGACATAGCTGGTCTTTTTTATAATATTCCATCTTATTATCTTCTTCTTTCAATAACCTCTCACCCTCGAAATGTTCTTGATACATTCTTGAGATCCTCTCAACCTCTAAAATAAACTAATATAAATATATTCTAAAGCATATTTATAGTTATATTTCAACACAATGTCATTTATCTGTTAAGTTACATTAAAATATTCCTTCAGTCTAATGGGTCAAAAATATTTAAATAATTTATTTTAAAAGAATTATTATACTAATTCTTAGACATAGCAGCCATCAGTTTTAATCATGTTATTCCTTAGGGTGTCATTGTCTTTTATATTATTTTTTGTTAAGTACTATATGATTAATAATTTTTTAATTGTCAACATCCTAATGAAATTATTTTTTTATAAGAGACATTATCTTGACAATCTTGTTTTACTAATTTTTTCCAGAAAGCACTTTAATAAAACCTTTCACCTCAATTCAACACTTTTGAACAAATACCATTTGTGTAAAGAGATGATTAATTGGGAACTGATAGGAAATGTTTTTTTATCCCAAAATTCTTTAAGCATTTTGAAGAGAAGGCCAGAAAACAGCTATGAAGAATTCTCTCAGAGGTTGTAAAGCAAATGTCCATTATGACCTCAATATCTAAGGCAAAAAAATCAGGAAATCAAAATATACAAATGGGAATTATCATGTTTACATGGAGATTAGCCATTCAAGGAATAGGATATAACTTATTTATTATTACACAACAGAAAATTATAGATTTTATTTGACAAAAAACATGAATCTTATCTTAATATAAAAAAATTACAGTATTTTCTGTTAAATCCTATGTACAAAATTGCTATACATAACTCTAACTTATGAGTGCCATTATCCTATCTAATAAAAGAGTAATATGCAAATTAACCATCACTCTATCACAAAGATGGCTTTGGCCACTGAGCTGGAGTTGCCCCTGGCGACGGAGGAAGCCAAGTTTCCTGTGGGTCCTGAGCTCCGCTCAAGGCTACAAAGTTTCAATTGCAGAACATAAATAAATCCCAAAGACCTGCTTCCAGCCCCTGGCCCTGGCCTCTGCTCAAGGAAGGGTTGCCAGTGGGGAGCAGGCCTAAGCTGCAGTCAGACATACTTAGCACTGCTGAGGAGGTGGGAGAGGTTCCAAGCCAGGGGCAACCCAGGCTTGGAGCAGGACCAAAGCAACAAAGTTTCAATTATAGAAGTTAAATAAATCCCAGATACCTGCTTCCAGCCCCCTGCCATGGCCAGCCTGAAAACAGCCCTCAGCCCCTCACCCAGGCTGGCCAGGCATTCCAGTATGGAACCCCACCCTAAAGGGGCTGCAGCCAACCTGAAAACAGCCCTCAACCCCTCACTCAGGCTGGCCAGGTACCCCTGCAGGACTCCCACTCTGATCCGGGACACCCTTCAGGGCAAATCAGCTGGCCCTCACCTTATATAATAAAATGGCAATATGCAAATTGACCCTAACTTCAGAACTACTGGGAATGATGGGTCACTATGACACAACTGACCACCAGGGGGCAGATGCTTAATGCAGGAGCTGCCCCCTGGTGGTCAGTGCATTCTCACAAGGGGAGCTCTGCTCAGCCACAAGCCAGGCTGACTGAGGGCTGCCAGCACAGCAATGGTGGTGGGAACCTCTCCCACCTCCTCAGCAGTGCTAAGTATGTCTGAGTGCAGCTTAGGCCTGCTCCCCGCTGGCAAGTGGACATCCCCCAAGGGCTCCTGGCTGCCAGAGGGATGTCTGACTGCTAACTTAGGCCTGATCTCCCAGGGAGCGGGCCTAAGCCATCCCCAAAGGGTCCCAGACTGTAAGAGGGCACAGGCCAGGCTGAGGGATGCCCCCGAGTGTACAATTTTTTGTGCACTGGGCCTCTAGTTAAATGATATTAAGGGTTTTTCTACCTGTATGTGGATAGAGGCATTCCTTTCTTAAAGCTCTATGATTCAGATAAATTCATATTAAATATAAACCCAATTAATAGAACAATAGTTGGGACTATCTTATCTATTAATTGGCAAGGATAAGCACAATGCACTTAGCAATTTGGATGACTTGGAAATATATTTTGCCACAGAAGTATAAGGGCCAACTAAATTAAAAGATGCAATATTCCTATATGGGCTTAAATGACATTGATTTTCACAAAACATAATTAAATTCTATGGTGACCTTTCATATGAGCCTTGCAGCCTTTTGTAAATCATTCACTGATCTTGTGCACTTAGAAAATAGCTTCAAATTACGTTGCTGTAGACAGAAGGGCACTGCAGTCACTTATTTAAAAGAAAATAATGATTTTTATTAAATATACATCAGTGTACTTCCAGTAGTTGTGATAGCAGATATACTTACAAATACTTTAATTTATATTAAAATAATTTACTTAAAAAACGCTCCTCATCGGTTGCAAAAATTGCATGGGTATTAAAAAAATATATATGAACATAGATTACAGTGTGGTGAAGGCCTGAGATGGGGTGGAACTGGGTGGTGGGGGGCAATATGGTGGAAATAATGGGAGATGTCTCTCATATTATCAATAATAAATTAATTAAAAATATGAATTGTCTTAATGAATGGGTCAAAATTAAAGAGAAACACAGTTAATGTAATAGTGTATTCATAGGCAAGGATTTAAAAGCAGAATGCAACAAAAATTTACTTTCGTTAATTTTTAGGAAGAACAATTTTTTATGTTGTGATTTTTTTTTAAAAAGGTTCTTGACTGTCCTCAACTCAAAACACCCAAGTACTAGGAAATAGAAGTTCCATTATTTACATCTAATTGTAAATACAAATGGCTAATGACCCAAGAGTTACATTACCTTTTGTTTCTGATTTTTAAAATTTGTTTTAATGAAGAGGGGGCCAAATCTAACATTCTGAGCTATTTTACTGATTTTGCAACTTCTCATTTTAAGAAAGGAGGATATCACAGCAATTCCCCGTAAGTGACTGTATCACTTCACTCATGTCTAAAATATTTTTATAGCTTGGCCATGGCCCAGCCACCTAACAGCAAGAATACTGACAGAACTCTGCATTTAGAATTTCCTGGCTGCATCCAAACCTTTAAAATTCACTGAAGGGTCGGCTCATCCATGGAAAAAATAGCAGTGTTATGGATCATCAGGCAACTCAATGTTTTGTATGTTCTGGTTTCAATAATATTGAAAAGATTTCCCCAACCTCGATAGTATTACTTTAAAAAGTGTACACAAATATGCATGTACATGCCCAAAATAATATTATTTGAATTTCTGAATCATCAACATGGAAATCAATAAATTATACAGTATTTCAGCAAAATTCAGGGAGAGACATTTGAAATTGCTTTAAAAATGACCATAGCAGCTAATTACATAAAGAGTTTACAACCTGTGAGGAGGATGCCAAGTGAATATGTGAATTCTCTCATGAAATGTTCCAATTGCCTTGTGAGATATTTTTGAAAATTATCCTATACTAGAGGCCCAGTGCACAAAATTTGTGCATGGCTGGCAAGGGGGGGTGGTCTTCTCAGCCCTGCCTGCACCCTCTCCAATCTGGAACCCCTAGGGGGATGTCTGACTGCCTCTCACAATCCAGGACTACTAGCTCCTAATCATTCACCTGCCTGCCTGCCTGCCTGCCTGATCAGTTTTTCCTAGTCTCTGGATCTATTTTTGTTCATCAGTTTATGTTAATCATTATATCCCACATATGAGTGAGATCATGTGATATTTATCTTTCTCTGACTGGCTTATTTCATTTAGCATAATACTCTCCAGGTCCGTCCATGCTGTTGAAAATGGTAAAAGTTCTTTCTTTTCTATAGTAGCGTAGTATTCCATTGTCTAGATATACCACTTTTTTTTAATCCACTCATCTACTGATGGGTATTTAGGCTGTTCTCAAATCTTAGCTATTATAAATTGTGCTGCTATGAACATAGGGGTGCATATATCCTTTATGATTGGTGTTTCTAGTTTCTTGGGCTATATTCCCAGAAATGGGGCTACTGGGTTGAATGGGAGTTCCATTTTTAATTTTTTTAGGAAACTCCATAATGTCCTCCATGTGGCTGCACCAGTCTGCATTCCCACCAGCAGTGCAAAGGGGTTCATTTTTCTCCACATCCTCGCCAGTACTCCTTGTCTGTTGATTTGTTGATGATAGCCATTCTGACAGGTGTGAGGAGGTACCTCATTGTGGTTTTGATTTGCATCTCTTAGCTAATTGGTGGCTTTTAGCATGTTTTTGTATATCTCTCGGCATTCTGTATGCCTTTGAAAAAGTGTCTGTTTAGGTCCTTCGCCCATTTTTGATTGGATTGTTTATCTTCCTTTTGTTAAGTTGTATGAGTTCCTTGTAAATTTTGGAGATTAAACCCTTATCTGAGATAGCATTGGCAAAAGTGTTCTCCCATGCAGTGGGCTTTCTTGTTGTTTTGTTGATGGTTTTTTTTGCTGTGCAAAAGCTTTTTATTTTGATGTAGTCCCATATGTTTATTTTCTCCTTAGTTTTCATTGCCCTAGGAGCTGTATCATTAAAAAATATTGCTATGACAAATGTCTGATATTTTGTTGCCTATGGAGTCTTCTAAGATTTTTATGGTTTCCTATCTTACATTTAAGTCATTTAACTATTTTGAGTTTGTTTTTGTGTATGGTGTAAGCTGGTGATCTAGTTTCATTTTTTTTTTTTTGCATATATATGACCAATTTTCTCAGCAGCATTTATTGAAGAAACTGTCTTGACTCCATTGCAATATCATGGAGAGTATTTTCACTGCCCTAAAATGACTTTTTAAAAATAATTGTTTTAAGATATATTTCTCATGTGTGAATTCATTATTTCCATCTTTATTGGTATATTTTAGGGAACGTGCATACACAAAGCCATATTTTCCAATGCACAACAAAATGTATATTGTATTTTGGAAAGAATCTGAAATTTGTAGTTGAATTAGAAAGCCAGCTTTACACTAGCTTGTGACAACATATATCTATTTAAAATAGGAATAATAAACATTATGCTTCAGTATTTTCAAGATGAGTATATGAGAATTGTATACAAAGTGCTTGGCATATAGATTCCCTTTATTAATATAAATAATTATATTACAGAAATCAGAGGAGTGTTCAGAACAATTTCAGGAGTACATACATACATTTTTGCTCTGACATTGATTTTTCTGTCTGACTCTGTTTCTCTTTGATAACTCTGGAATTATTTAACCAGGATTTTCATGTGAATTAACCAGTAAGCAGTTTTATGCTACTCTATTAAGTGTATTAAGGTAATGAGTACCCATCGTGGAAAGAAAATGATGTGATGATCACTTAAGAAAATACAACATACATAGTCACCACAGGCATTTTAACTTTAATTTTTGTTCTGTCCCATATTCCCAGTTGATGTTTCTTATATCTAACTAGAGGCCCAGTGCACAAAAATTTGTTCACTTGGGCGGGGAGGGGGGGAGATGGGGATCCCTCAGCCTGGTCTGTGCCCTCTCCAGTCTGGGACTCCTCAGGGGATGTCCACCTGCTGGCTTAGGCCTACTTGTCAGGGGATCAGACCTAAGCTAGCAGTCAAACATCCCTCTGGCAGCCCGAGAGACCTCAGGGGATGTTCACTTGACAGCAGGAAGCAGGCCTATGCTGCAGTCAGACAACCTTAGTGCTACTGAGGAAGCGGGAGAGGCTCCCGCCACCACCGCTGTACTGGCAGCTGGCAGCCTGGCTTGTAGCTGAGCAGATCTCCCTCTGTGGGAGCGCACTGACCACCAGGGGGAAGCTCCTGCATTGAGCATCATCTGCCTCCTGGTGGTCAGTGTGTGTTATAGTGACCAGTCATTCCCAGTGGTTCTGCTGTTAGGGTCAATTTGCATATTACCCTTTTATTATATGTGGGTGGGGGCTGGCTGGTTTGCCCTGAAGGGTGTCCTGGATCAGAGTGGGGGTCCTGCTGGGGTACCTGGCCAGCCTGGGTGAAGGGCTAATGACTTTTTGCAGGTTGGCAAAGCCCCCAGCACAGACTCTCACCCCATGATGTGGGGCCAGCCTGAGTGAGGGGCTGATGGCTGTTTTTAGGCAGGCCATGCCCCCTGTGACCCAAGCTCCCAGCTTCTCTTTTTTTCCTGTGATTTATTTATCTTCTATAATTGAAACTTTGTAGCCTTGAGCAGAGCCCAGGGCTTCCAGGGCAGGTGAGAAGCTTGGCTTCCTCCATTACCAGGGGCAACCCAAGCCTCCTGCTCGCTTCAGCTCCCAGCCACTGCCATCTTAGTTGGGTTAATTTGCATACTCGCTCCTGTTTGGCTGTTGGGCATGGCTTGTGGGCATGGCTTGAGCATAGCGGAGGGGTGGTCAATTTGCATGTTTCTCTTTTATTATATAGAATTATACTCATACTAGAGGCATACAAATTCATGTACCATCTGGGTCCCTTGGCCTGGCCTGAAAATTTAGGCCAAAGCTGTCTCTCCAACATCCCCTAAGGGGTCCTGGATTTCAATAGCGCACAGGCCAGGCCTAAGGACCCCACTGGTGCATGATCAGGGCCTGGGAGGGACATGGGAGGTTGGTCAGTCAGGAAGGAATCATATGAGGGCTCCAGGGTGTGTCCAGCCCATTTCATTCAGTCCCAATTGGCTGGACTCCAGCAGCAAGCTAACCTACCGGTTGGAACGTCTTCCCCCTGGTGGTCAGTGCACATCATAGCAAGCTGTTGAGCGGCCTTAGCATATTATTAGCATATTGTTCTTTGATTGGTTGATGGGATAACTGGGGACAACACATTAGACTTTTATTATATAGGATATAAGAATAGACTTTGAATGTGTAGTCACAGAACATAAAACAGAGGAAAGGGCTTGCCTCTTTTTCTATGAGTCAACTGTTTGAAAGCTTCTCTGTTCTTATTTTTTAAAATATTTATTATTAAAAGTATTACAGATGTCCCCTTTTTCCTCCCCAATGACCCCCTCCACCTCCCTCCCCCCTCTCCTTAGGCCTTTACTGCACTACTGTGTGTCTATGGATTATGCATATAAATTCTTTGGTTAATCTCTTTCCACCTGCCTCCAACTCTTTCCATCTGGAATTCATCCGTCTGTTGCATGCTTCAATGTCTCTGGATGCATGTTGCTCATCAGTTTATTTTGTTCATTAAATTCCACATATAAGTGAGATTATGTGATACTTTCCATTCCTGGTTGTCATATTTTGCTTAGCATAATAATCTCTAGATTCCACCAAGCTGTCTCAAAGGGTAAGATATTCATAATTTTTACAGCTGCATAGTATTCTGCTGTGTAAATATACCACATTTTCCCTTGTTCTTATTTTTAAAAAGAGGTTTTCTTTCATTGATGCGGTTTATAGCATATGCACATGTTTTATTAACCATTGCATTAGTCATGAATATGCATATTAGACAAACTCCTTTATTTTATTTTATTTATTTATTTATTTATCATTACTATTTCTCCCCTCTATGTCATCTTCCATCTATGTCTAACACCCCCAAACCCCACATGTAATCACCACACTATTGTCCATGAGTTCTTTCTCTCTCTCTCTTCTTATTTTTTGTTGTTGTTGTTGTTTTGTTTTGTTTTTTGTTCTTTCTCTCCACCTAAAGAAAAACACATTCCTTTTGTTTTTCATCTGCTTACACTAAGGAAAATTGATGGAAGGTAAGAATTCATTATACAAAGGACTATGGAATTGAGGTTGCTTATAATATAGTTAGATAAAAAATAGAAATATATTTAATAAAATTTACCAAAAGTTAATTAATACATCCTGATGTTGAAAAATCAGATATGAAAATGCCTGTGATTTATATGTCATTCTGTATTTTTTCTTTATTTTATTTTTTAATGTTAAAAATGTTACAGATAGCCTCCATTCAACCCCTCCCCCCATTAGTCCCACTTAATCCAGCCCCTGCCCCACTCCAGGCCTTCCCCACACTAATGTCTGTGTCCATGGGTTATGTATACATGCATGTATGTTTTTTGGTTAATCTCTTCCTGTCCCCTCTAACTCCTCCCCTCTGAGATTTGCCATTCTGTTCCATGTATTCATGCCTCTAAATCTATTTTGTATCTGTTTATTTTGTTAAATAGATCCCACATATAAAGGAAATTATGTGATATTTGTCTTTCTCTAACTGGCTTATTTTCATTAGCATAATAATCTTAAGGTCCATCCATGCTGTTGCATAGGGTAAGAGTTCCTTTATTTTCAGCTACATAATATTCCATTGTGTAAATGTACCACAGCTTTTTTATTTACTCTTCTACTGATGGACACTTGGGCTGTTTCCAGGTCTTAGCTATTGTAAATAACATTGCTATGAACATAGGAGTACATACATTCTTTCTGTGTTTTGGGATTCATAACAAGAGTTAAAACATTGAAACATTACATATTCCTTTGTTGCTATATTGTCATATATCTAGATAAACTGTTGCTCAGGTAAAAATATAGTGGGTGCTAATAATTTACATATATTTGCCCAGGTAACCCTCACTGTTTGGATTGTTTTCATTGGTTGGTTTCCACTGAGGAAAATCTAGAGTCCACTTTTTCTAAACCATCCCATTTATCACATTTGAGAGCAATTCATCCTGCTTGACTGACTACTTCATAGTGGGCCACTCATTACTTTTTAAAATAGTTATTGAATGTATTGTGGCAACATTCTTTAATAAAATTATATAGACTTCAGGTGTACAACTCTATAGTACATCATATGTATATTGGGTTGTGTGCCCACCACCCCCAGTCAAGTCTCCTTCTATTACCATTCATCCCACCTTTACTCTTTTCATTTTTACTATATCTTCCATTGTTGAATATCTCAGACTTAAATCACAACTGAAAAGCAAAAAACACAAAAAACACAGCATCAATTATTTTTCAATTTTTCCAAAATATATTTTCCTGTCACTTTTATCTAAATGTATCTAACATCTATCTAAAGATAAATATAAATATATATGTGTATAAAAATATATAAATATATATAATCTAATAAAAGAATAATAAGCAAATTAACCCCACTCTGTTACACCTAAGCCATGCCCACCAGCAAAGCCATGCCCATCAGCCAGTCAGAGCAATGATATTCAAATTAGCCCAGCCAAGATGGCAGCCAGCAGCCACAGAGCTAGAGCAAATAGGAGGCCAGTGATGGAGGAAACTGCCTGCCTAGGCCAGCTGTGGCCTCCTCTCAAGGCAAAAAAGTTTTAATTATAGAAGATAAATAAACCCAAGAAACCTGCTTCCAGCCAGCCTCCCTGGGACCTTGGGTCAATGGGAGCTGTGGCCAGCCTGAAAACGGCCCTCAGCCCCTCACCCAGGCTGACCAGGCACACCAGCAGGTGGACATCCCCAGAGGGGTCCCAGACTGTGAGAGGGCACAGGCAAGGCTGAGGGACCCCCCTGAGTGCACAAATTTTTGTGCACCAGGCCCCTAGTGTGTGTGCGTATATATATATGTGTGTGTGTATATATATGTGTGTGTGTGTTTATATATGTACTAGAGGCCTGGTGCATGAAATTCATGCATGGGGGAGTCCCTCAGCCTGGCTGGCAATGACGCAACTGCTCCCCCACCCCCAACCCTGCTGCTCTGTGCCCTCTGCCCAAAGGCCCTCTGCAGCTGGGGTGGAACACTTGCCTGATTGCTGTGGCAATGAAGCAAGCATTTTGCCAGGCCACTCACACGGCCGGTTCTCAGTGGCCACCCCCCCAGGACTGGGGTACTCTAACAGGGCTGAGAGGACTGGGAGCCGCCATCTTGTGGCTATGGGTGCCTCCATCTGTATGATGAAGTAATGGTTAATTTGCATATTATCCTTTTAATAGATAGGATATTTATATATTGTGTCTATGTCTACATCTAATATGACTAGGAAGTTGTTAAAATTACCTACAGGAGAATTTATAGACAGAAAAGGAGGGCAAAATCTTCTAGCCAATAAGTAAATACTTGACTGAATGAATGACACTTGAGATTATTGATGAATTAGATTTTGACAAGTTTATGAGAGCTACTTGGTAAGTTTTCTATTGTTTTACTATGGTGGACATGAAACTAGATAAAAATAATATTGGCATAAAAACTAGTACTCATATGAGTTTAGAATCTCTAAGAACATAATAATAAAATCAGTGATTTCTGTTAAATAGAAACCTGTGTGTGGTATAGTCTCAGAAACTCTGAGCTGACTCTATCTGTTAACAGAGTCAATGTTTCCATATTGTCTGGGTGTCTTCCAGGTTAAATTGGCTGAGCCTGGTCTATATTAGTGGTTCTATAATAGCAAAATTGCATCTGGAGACCATACACACACTTTCTTTCTTAACAATATTCACTTGGTTGTATTTATTGAACTTAGAGAAGTGCTGAGTGAGTCATGGCAAGTTGCCTGTCAAGTGAAAGGTGCCATCCAGCCTAGGGGAAGTCAGGAAAGGGACTTGATATCTTTATATGTAAGTGTCTGGTATACAACAACTCTGATATTTTACAATTGTGTATGTAAGCAATAAAATCACTTTTATTAGAAACAAAAAAAATTGTAGTTAGAGATTTTTAGTCATTTTTATCTAAAGTGGGAATGCCTTCCATCCAAAATTCTATTGAGATGTCCACTCAGACTTTCTGTATTTTTTTCAATACAAGGCTATGTCAGTTAAACACTTCCATTATTCAGTTGTTATAATTTTTTTCTATTTCTTAACTTTTTTTATTCTAGATTTAAAAGTAGAAAAAACTAGCCTTTCTACCAAATTTGCAAAGAGAAAGTTGAGAAATAATATCTGTGGGTTACAGGTACAGGTGATTTCATTATGAAATTAGAAGTTGTAGTAAAAATAACGCATAGCAACTTTCTACTGTGATCCTGTCTTTCTAAAACACTATACATGTCAGTTTCTGAAAAATAATCTTTTCATGAGATCTGAATTTTGCATTTCTCAAGCACTCGTGTCAGCTCCATTCTCTAAAACAATGACTCTCAGTGGGATGGGGAGAGTTGCTCCACAATGGCACTTGGCAATGCTTGGATACATATGTGGTTGCCAAAACTGAGAAGAATGGGTGCTACTTATTATCTAGTTACTAGAGGCCAGAGATGCTACTCAACATTTTACAATTAACAATACAGCTCACAGCAAATTACCTAGTCAAAACTTAAATCTTTCTGATGATGAGAAACAGTAATCTAAAGCTATACAGAATAAATCTGAGTTTTTAACCTGCAAACTTTTAACTAAAAGTCGTATCATTTTCTAAATTTATGGGAATATATTAACAAACTGAGGAAAGTGACTTGAGCATGTCACAGAGCTAGAAAATATCCCCCAGTTGACCACAGAGTTATCAGGGTTCATAACCAATGCTTTATCTGCGTCTCCATACATAAGATGATGTTTGCTTCTCATGTCAAAGCTGTCATAATTCAGGAATAAATCATGACTCCCCTTTTTTGGTATTTGGTTTCAATAGATTAAACAAAACCAGAATTTTGGAAAGCCCTTCGCCATGTTTTTTCTCTCCAGCTATAGGGTATCTGCCTATGTGTTCTTCCACCTATAAAGGTACTGCCCAAACTAATTCAATGGGTTTTTTTTTAACCCCTACAATTTATAGTTGTCCACCAATAACTTCTGCATAAATGTCTCCTCTATTGGATAGGAGAAAGGAAATGAGGAGTGGAAAATATGAGTCTTCTGTAGTTTACTTAAGTCTGTGCCCAGAAAATCTTCATTTCTTGTTTTGAGTATTCTCTTTATACATGTTTTTTATAGATAATTTGTTAAAAACCTGCACAAGGCATATAGTATAGTTCTGAAGGCCTATGGTCAATTTATATTTGTAACTCAAACATTTTTTTAAATCAGCAAGTGAGGAAAATTTCTTAAAATTTTAAATAACTAAACAAAGTAAAAGGATAGTCAGACCCAGTTAAATATTGCTGACATCATCTGAAACAGTAAAGAAACATTGGAGATAAAAGTGTGACACATGTCAGCCTGAATTTTCTAGAGAGCATGGAAACCTTTAAAGGACAAAGCTCATAGAAACTTGAAATCTGAAATGCAAACTGTGAAACATAAACTACCACTCTATTTTGGTTTGCAGTAGTAATGAAAAAATAGTCTTTTAGTTTTAGGGTTGTTTTTTTTTTAATAGAAAAGCAATCAATGAGATGTTTTGTACAGTTAGCTTAGTGACTCCTTAATTATACCTTCTTGGGCAGGTTGGTGCTCTAATTGCACACATATTTGCCAAAGTTTTACGATTCCCAATGTAAGGATATATTTCCAATTCTTCTATATTTGACATGTTATCTGCGAGATTGAATGGTATTTTTAAAACATTTCTATATTTTTAAAAGTATTGACTGATTTATAATAAACATATTGCTTGTTTGTAAAAATAATAGGGGTCCGGTGCACTAAAATTTGTGCACTCGGGGGGGTCCCTCAGCCTGACCTGTGCCCTCTCACAGTCTGGGACCCCTCGGGGGATGTCCACCTGCTGGCATGCCTGGCAGCCTGGGTGAGGGGTTGATGGCTGTTTTCAGGCTGCCCACAGCTCCCATTGACCCAACATCCCAGTGAGGCTGGCTGGAATCAGGTTTCTGGGGGTTATCTTCTATAATTGAAACTTTGTTGCTTTGAGTGGAGGCCTAGGCAGGCAATGAAACCTCCTGTTTGCTTCAGCTCCGTGGCTTCTATAATTGAAACATTGTTGCCTTGAACAGAAGCCCAGCCGTCCTAGGCAGGCAGTTTCCTCCATTGCAAATGGAAGCCTCCTGTTTGCTCTAGTTTCGTGGCTGCCATCCGCCATCTTGGCTGGGTTAATTTGTATACAGCCACTCTGATTGGCTGGTGGGCATAGCTTAGGTGTGATGGTTAATTTGCATATTACTCTTTTATTAGATTAGATTTTTAGAAGCATAGGTAACTCTTGAGGTATTTCCAACTAGTCTATGTCCTCTTTACTCTTACATTCCACTGCCCCTCTAAATGCTTCTCCCTGACTCAGTTCAACAACAGTCTTGTCATTTTTTTAAGCTATAAAAATTAAAGTAAAAATGAGAATAGCTGAGGTGGGAGCCATACAGTAGCAAACACAAGACACATAGAGTGCTTCTGGGAAAACACAGGGACCTCACAACAAAAACAGTAGACATTCTGGAGCAAGGAACAATAGCAATTATGTGAAAAAGGGCTTGAATTCGGGATTAGGACTTTTGAATTTGTTCTACTTAAATTTGTTCTTCCAGGTTGCTGTGACTGAACTGAATTCCCTTGTTTTATTTTATTTAACAATATCATTTCTAAATTTGTCTCAAAATATCCTAATTTTGAATACATTCCTAACATATTTCTAATCTATAATGTAGTTTTGGCTGCTTGTGAATTGTTTTATTGCTTAAAAATAATTTTCTTTTTTATAACCAAGTAGTATCCATTGTATAAATGCCCCACAGTTTTTTTTTTTATCCACTCATCTGTTAATGGTCACTCAGGCTGTTTCCAAATCTTAGGTATTGTAAATTGAGCTGTGACCTGGAGAGTATTATGCTAGGTGAAATAACCCAGCCAGAGAAAAATAAGTATCACATGATCTCACTCATATGTGGAATCTAATGAACAAAATAAACTGATGAATAAAATAGATTTAGTGACATAGAAGCATGGAATAGATTTTTGAACCTCAGAAGGAAGGCAAGGGAGGGTGGGTGTGTGGGAAGAGATCAAACAAAAAACTTGTATACTATAACCCCAGTGCATAAATCCAGGGAGGCCAGCCAGCAGGGGGAGGAACCATGGGAGGTTGGCTAGCTGGCTGCCCATCCTGATTAGGGTCAATGGAGGGGCTAGCTGACTGTGGGGAGGGACCACAAGAGGTTGGCCGGCAGTAGGAGGTTGGCTGTGAGAGCGCACTGGCCAGCAGAGGGCAGCTCCTGTATTGAGTGTCTGCCCCCTGGTGGCCAATGCATGTCATAGAGACTGATTATTTGGTTGTATGGTCAATTAGGCTTTTCTAAACTAATAAAAGCGAAATAGTAAAATTAACCGTTTCTCCGAGACAGGGTAAGCCACGCCCACCAGCCAATCAGAGTGGCTGTATGCAAATTAGCCCAGGCAAGATGGCGGCCGGGAGCCACGGAGAGAGCAGCGGGTGAGTCATGGAAACCAGCGGGCAGCAGAGTGGGCTGGGTGGGTGGTGGCTGATGACTTGCAGAGTCCAGGCGTGCAGGGACCCGGCCTATGGGGTGGAAAGGCCCCACACCCCAGCGCTATGAGCTCCGCTTCGGCTCAGAGCCTCTGGGGAAGGAGGCGCGGAGGACTTGGCCTGCTGGGCGGAAAGGGCCCGCACCCCAGTGGTTCTGAGCTCCATTTCGGCTCAGAGCCGCTGAGCTCAGAGCCGCTGGGGAAGGAGGCACACGCGGGGACTTGGCCTGCTGGGTGGAAAGGCCCCACACCCCAGCGGCTCTGAGCTCCATTTCGGCTCAGAGCCGCTGAGCTCAGAGCCGTTGGAGAAGGAGGCGCGGAGGACTTGGCCTGCAGGGCGGAAAGGCCTACTGCAGGGCGGAAAGGCCCCGCACCCCAGCGGCTCTGAGCTCCGCTTTGGCTAAGAGCCGCTGGGGATCAGAGCCGTTGAGGAAGGAGGCACACATGGGGACTTGGTCTGAGGGGCGGAAAGGCCCCACACCCCAGCGGCTCTGCTTTGGCTAAGAGCCGCTGGGGAAGGAGGCGCACATGGGGACTTGGTCTGCGGGGTGGAAAGGCCCAGAACCCCAGCGGCTCTGAGCTCCGTTTAGGCTCAGAGCCGCTGGGGATCAGAGCCGCAGGGGAAGGAGGTGCACGTGGGCACTTGGCTTGCAGGGCGGAAAGGCCCGCATCCCAGCGGCTCCGCTTTGGCTAAGAGCCGCTGGGGATCAGAGCCGCTGGGGAAGGAGGCGCACACGGGGACTTGGCCTGTGGGGTGGAAAGGCCCCCCCACTCCCTGCCACTTGGCTGGTGCTGCTCCCGCTTGGGAAGAAGGTGCCAGGGACCCGGCCTAGGGCGGAGGACAGTTGTGAGGGACCCAGGCCTGAAGGGGAGGATAGTTGGGGGGGGACCAGGCTTGCCTGGGTGGAAAGTTGGGGTGACCAGGCTGGCAGAGGAGGGCTGTTGGTGGCAATCCAGGCCTGCAGGAGAGGCCAGTTGGGGGGTACCCAGGCCTGTAGGTGAGGGCAGTTGGAATGGACCCAGGCCTACAGGGGAGGGCAGCTGTGTGTGTGTGTG
>PVJC01020481.1:0-29156 GCA_004026665.1 Murina feae
CCCCGCCCCTCCCCGCGCCCGGCGCAGCCGCTGAGTCACGCGGAATAGGTAGCGGCGCGTCCAGCAGCGCGTGGCCCGCAGCTCAGGTTCTTTGCCTCGGGGCCCACGGATCACATGCTTGGCTCCCACTAGAGCCCGGAGCGCAGGGCGGGCGGCGGGCTCGGCTACGGAGTCACGGGTAGGTGGCCGTCGTGGGGGCCATCGTGGGGGGTGAGGGACGTGGCGGGGGACCGGGCGGGCGAGCGGCTGCTCCTGAAACCGGGGGTTACGGACCGGAGGGCGGCACCTGCTGGGAGGATGGCGGCAACGCTCTTTGTTTACGTCCTTCCCGCTGTGCCTGGGTCGGACGGACGGGGTGACCACCCCAAAGGACTGGGGGCAGGGGGGTTGCGCAGTCACCTGCATGTGGGGCCAGGACTGGAACTGACTGGGGCTGCGTGGCAGGGCCCCCACTCCTGCTCCTGGTCGATGTGAACCCCAGCTCCGCCCTGAGCCCAAGGCTCAGCTCAAACCTCTGGTCCCAAGTGCCGTCCAGGGAGAGAAAGCAGCTCCGTCTGTGCCTTCAGGGTCCTGAAAGGGACGCTTGGCATCTGCCCTGGCAGGGCTGAGGGTAAAAAGGGATGGGAGCCCCGGCCCATGTGACTCAGTGGTTGTGCGACCTGCCATGCACTGAAGGTCCCAGCTTCAGGTGTGTCAGATGTGACTGTTTCAGCCCCAGGCGCTCAGCCTCTGAACCAGGTTATGGTTGGATTCCCGTCAGAGCACATGCCTGGGTTTTGGGCTCCATCCCCAAGGTGGGGTGTGCAGGAGGCAGCCCCTGGAGTTTCTCTCTCTCTCTCTCTCCGCCTCTTCCTCTCTCTAAAAATCAATAGAAAAACATTTTTTTAAAAAAGCGATGGGACTCCCAGAGGAGAGCCGTGGCCTTTGCAGGCAGCTCAGCCGTGCCGGCCCAACCCCCCCGGTACCCGGGGCTGCTCTCCCGTCAGCCTCTGCTGGCCCCCGGGTGCCGACAAGCCCTAGGCTCATGCTCCTCTCCGTTGCATCTTATCCTTAGTTGGCAACCATGTCCATCTTGATTTCTTTTTTTAAATAACTGGCATTTTTTGAGCTTTACTAGCTGTCGGATCCTGTCTTAAGCACTTGACATGATCATGCGTGATCCCCAATCCTAGGAGCTCAGAGCTGCTCTTCCACCCCGTGTCCGGGTGAGAACCCCAAGGTTCAGAGAGCTGAGGTGACCGTCTTGGAGACATGCAATAAAGTAAGGGGTGCCCCAGGGGAATCCTGATCGTGTGACAGAACATGTGATTTAATTCAGATTTTGGTTGATGTATTGTGGCTATACTGACCTCGCTTGAATAGTGAGCCCCTATGTACCCCACACTGTCTATCAGAAAACTCCCTCTGGCGTCCAGGCAGTGTGGCCTTACATGAGGACAGAATGGGATTTGTGCCACTGAAGCCCCTTGTCTGCCCTCCGGTCCCCACTGTATCTGGTGTCCCCCGGAAATTCCCACTGGTCACTGTCCTTCCCTTGGGCAGATACCCAGAGGCCTGCCCGAGTAGGTGAGGAGGTGCCCTGGGGACCCCAAGGGTCAGGCGTCTACCCCCACAGCTGGTTCAGGGGACCTCCTGACACCAGCTTTGCTCCCCTCTCCCATCTTCCCCCTGACCCTCTCCTGACCTCAAAAAGGCAGCACCAGGAAGGGCTTGGCACCTGGACTGTGGACTTTGTTTAGTCTCCTTCCAGGTTCCCCAGGTCCTTCCCACTCAGGTTCTCTCAGATGCTAACCCTCCCTCACCCACACCCCCAATCTGGTTTATCATTTTTTAAAAAAGATTTTTTATTGACTTTTATAGAGAGGAAGGGAGAGGGGGGAGGGAGGGAGAGAGAGAGAGAGAGAGAGAGAGAGAGAGAGAGAGACCCATGTGAGAGAGATACATTGATGTGAGAGAGAAATATTGAACACTGCCTCCTGCACACCCCCTACTGGGGATCGAGCCCGAAACCTGGGCAGGTGCCCTGACCGGGAATCAAACCAATGCACTTGATGATGCCCAACTAGCTGAGCCACCCTGGCCAGGCCAGTTTATCATTTGACAAGAAAGGAGAGGCCAAGGTGACCATCAGCCCCCCCCCGCACCCCCCTGCCTGGAGTCCTGACGTATCGACTGCTGAGTGGAGAGCGTGCTCAGTGCCAGGGGACATGGTTCTCAGTCATGCCCTCTGGCTTGGGACCACGGGTGGTTCTGTAAAGTGACTCTGACACACCTGGGGTTGGGGGTGTGTGGGGAAAGGTATTTCCCCATCTTCACGGTTCTTGCAGGACCACCCCCCTCCCCCTCCCCCCACACACTTGAGCGCCTCTCCTCTTCTGGCTCCCGCAGGAGCACTCAGCCTCTGGTGTTGAATCCACCTGCTGCTTTAAAATGTATCCCTTTCAGTATCTGTTCTCCCTCTAGATTGAGGACTTGGGGCAGGGCACTCGTCTTTCTGCATTTAGCGAGTGCCCATAAATGCCAGGTATGAAGAGTTCCCAGGAATCAAGGAACAGAAATACACTTAGTAAAAATGCACAGGGTTCAATGCATGGGTGTGTGGGTGGGAGGGCTGACTTGAGGGGCTAGGCTCTGAGCCCATCTGCGGCCTCCCAGATGGCTGGTCCAGGCAGGGGGAGCTTGTGAACAGTCTGAGGGGGGAAGCTGGGGGGCAAGCATGAGGAGAGCTGTCGGGGTGAATGGGAGGGGCTGGCCTGGGGCTGGCACATCACACCAGCGGCTTATTGGGCGATGTGAGGAGCTGGGTCTCCCTCTCGTTCCAAAGGGAAGTCTCTGGAGGACTTTTGCCTGGTGGCAGCACAATCCAGTTCTCCTTGGAAAATGGCTGTCACTATCATGTGATGAATGGATTGGATGGGGCTGAGTGGAAAATCAGGGGACCAGCTGTGGTTTTTGCACAACTGAGGCCAGATGTGACTGGTGATGAGAATCGCACACCCACTAAGACTTAGGTCAGGGGTCCTCAAACTTTTTAAACGGGGGGCCGGTTCACTGTCCCTCAGACCGTTGGAGGGCCGGACTATAGTTTAAAAAAGACTAGGAACAAATTCCTAGCACACTGCACATATCTTATTTTAAGCAGGACAGGCAGCGGTGGCAAAAACACCTGGCATGTGGCCTGCGGGCTGTAGTTTGAGGATGCCTGACTTAGGTGGTGAAAGGGACGTGTGCGTGAGAGACTCTGTGTGCATCAGTGTGTGTGTGCATGTGCACGAGACAGACTGTGTGCATCAGTGTGTGTGCCTGTCCGTGTGTGTGTGCCTGTGTGTATGTCCCCAAAGGGGTGGGCAGAGTGAGGAAACAAAGGGTAAAAACATGCCCTGCAGATAAACATGGAGTCACTCCCAGGTGGGGGTTAAGCAGCCAGGGATGGATTGAGTTTAAATGGGTAAGTTTAGAGTCACGTTTCTCTGAGGTATGTGTGAGACCTTGCAAGTGGATGCGTCCAAGGAAGCAGCTGGCTGCATAGACACCAGAAGGCACTATAATGAGGCTGATTTTTATAAATTGCCTCTCATCTTACTGTCCACCATGTTAGTTATTTGTTGCTGCCCAACCAAATCACCCCAACAGCTAACAGCTTCAAACAGCGAACTTGTATTATCTCACAGTTTCTGAGGTTCGGAAGTCCAAGTACCTTAGCTGAGCGGTTCCGGCCCAGAGCATCTCATGAAGTTCCCATGTGTTTGTGCAAATCAGGAAATGGATTTAGCCAGATTTTGATGTTGTAGGCAGGGGCAGTTTAAAACAATCTCTAGGAAGTTATTTTACATAGATAAGGGAGATAACTATAGCTTAGTGGAAAGAGTGGACATGCACTTTTATGTCCTGATAAATACTTTGCAGTGATCAAATCATCATTTAAAACAAACAGCAAAGATGAGTTGTGAAAGTAGAGAGAAAGCTCACTGAGTGGCCTGAGAAGGAAGCAATCTGGATATAATTATTTTATTTACTTTTATTCATTCATTCACTTATTCATTCAACAAATATTTATGCAGGACATACTATGTGCCAGGCACTGTGCTGAGTCTCCCTAAGATGTGAGAGCTGAGACGTGCCTGAGTCTGATTTTCTTTGCACTTGGAAATCTGCCTAAACAGAGACCAGCCGCTTGTGAGGCTTCGTTCATGTTTCAGGGGCATCTCCCAGAACATATCCCCAGGCTGTGTGGGGTCAGGCCCGGGGGGAAAGTGCTCTTGGAGTTTTGTGCAATGTTTGCTTTTGTTACTTAATGGTGGCTGGTGTGCAGCTGTAGACAGTCAGGTGTGTGTGTGTGTGTGTGTGTGGTGTGTGATTAACTCATTAAACTTACCCTTGAGTATGTTACAACGTAGTGGGAAGATTAGCTGCTACTAAATTCAGTAGAATATGGGAGCTGGGAGCTTGAGGAATGCCCAGGGAGTGCTGGGAACCCACAATTCCATTGGGTCAGATGGAATATGTTTGTGATAAGTATGTTGTAGAGGAGGTGACCCTAGGGTGCCCTTGGACTGTCACACAGAGACCTTAAGAACATGAGCACAGCCCTAGCTGGTGCGGCTCAATGGATAGAGCGTTGGCCTGCACACTGAGGGGTCCTGGGTTCAGTTCTGGTCAAGGGCACGTGTCCAGGTCGCAGGCTCATTCCCTAGTTGGGGGCCTGCAGGAGGCAGCCAGCCAATGAGTCTCTCTCGTTATTGGTGTTTCTGTCTCTCTTGCCCTCTCCATTCCTCTCTGAAATCAATAAAAATATATATATATATTTTTAAAAGAACATGAGCACAGAACATCCTTGAACGAACAAGGCATTTCATTGTCACTTAAGGCAACTGATTCATTCATGTTTCTCTTCAACATTCATGGTAAGACTGCTTCCTTCTGTGTGTGGGTGAAGCTGACATACATGTATATATTTTTTAAATAGGTAATTTTATGCTCCCAACATGGGACATAAAGTGGTCACATTCGACATTTCTGTCATCAGAGGCTTGTGGGAAACTCGTGTCAAGAAGCATAAAGCTTGGCAGAAGAAGGAGGCAGAGAGACTGGAGAGAAGCGCCTTGGAAAAGTATGTTTTCTGTGCTTGCTCGTAGCTTCTTCAGCGAGCAGGGCCCCGGGCGGACCCTGTGTTTGGAGGGGGCATCTTTCTTCTGGGCCTTCTCACTGTCAGTGACATCTGCTTATTGAACTTCCGAACCTTCACGCTGTTGCCCAGAATGAACATTCGATTTCTATAAAGTAGCGCCCACAGCGGTAGGGACCCACATGCACCCCAGGCACCGTGCTGGGCTCAGGGAAGGCAGCGATGATGCGATAAAGTGCTCTGCAGCCAGTCCTGGGTCAGGGGCCGCCTGACTCTCCACTGCCATGTGAGCCAGGTGCTTGCTGCTCTGTGTCAGCCTGTCAGCCTCCCCCAGGCAAGGTTCCTTGTGTTGATGCCAATTTTATTTGATGGTAGTGGTGTGATTTGTGGGCGTTCTGTTATCTGTATCCCCTGTGCAGAAACCCAGCTGGACTCCTGGTGACGCGGCATGGGTGCCTGTTTTTTCTAGGGAGGGCAGAACGGGATTCTGATGGGCACACCCATCCTACACCAAGTTGGCAAAGTGTGATACTCCTGGGCTTTAAGTTAAAAACAAAGTGCAGAGGTGTGGATGTCTCTTTATTCTTGGTTCTTCACTTTTATGAACTATTCAGATCGAACTAACACCCATTCTGATTTATGCTTGAGAATCCAGCTGCTACTCTAAGCAAATATGGCTGTTTCAGGTGGTCGTTGCCAAATTGGAAGACAAGGACGAGGGTCCTAAGTAACTTGGCCAAACCCTTTCCCCAACAACAGTGGTTCTCAACCGACCCTTTCACAGGGGTCGCCTAAGACCATCCTGCATAGCAAATATTTACATGACGATTCATAACAGGAACAACATTACAGTTATGAAGTAGCAACGAAAATAACTTTATGGTTGGGTCACAGCATGAGGAACTGTATTTAAAGGTCCAGAAGGTTGAGAACCACTGCCCTACATAATGCTGTCCCAGAGAGTTAGAACTTCTTTTTACTTGTCACTTAGCATCTGTACTGCCTTTGGCCACGCAGAGTCTGTTTTTAAAATTGCCCTCCTAGAAGCCTTGGTCCTGTCCACCCCCAGGACCCTGAGGAGGATCCTGTTTTGAGACAACATCTGTGCCTGAGAGTTTTGAAGGAAAATGACAACAAATTTTGGCTTTGTACCTCATAGAATGTTAGCCTGTGGAAGGCTCCGAGCAGATATTACACCACTACCTGAGAAAGGCCCGCCACAGGCAAAATACCACTCTAACCATTGCGGCACCCAGAGGGCAGTAAGGTGTGGCCCATAGTCATCATGAGTTTACATCAAGTTGGGGGGTGAGGCATCATTGCGGAAAGTTACAAATCGATAGGTCAGACAATTACCAAGGAGAAGGTACTGAGGAGGGGTGTGTGTGTGTTGGGGGGGAAGGGGGTGAGGGGGTGTTGAGGGGTCCCCAGCAAGCTCCACTGTCTGACTGCACCTGAAGTTTATGATAACAGGTGCACCTGCTGAGAGAATTTCCCAGGGTGGCTGATGGGTACTTTCTAAAGTCGGGTGTCTCATAAACTGGTGCTGCCTGTGTGTTTCTATCCACATGCTCTTGAACAATCAGCAAATTCCTGAGGCCTTGCATTTTTAAAACTTGGGTTGGCACCACCTACTATCCAAGGAATAGGATAGGGTGCTATCCACCTACTATCATTAATCAATATGTAGGTAACTTTGGAAGAAATCTTAGCTGGGAATTTTATCTAACTCCTCTAACTTTTTAAAGGCAAGGTTGCTAGTAATTCACAACCCTGAGGTTTTAAGTTTCCTCTGTCCCCACCCCTTCCGGCCAGGGGAGGGCTGTGCCCGCGCCAGGTGCCCTCTGTGGGCAGGTGAGGGCATTGCCCGGTGACAGTGCCTCTGCCTGCATTTAGGATAAAGGAGGAGTGGAACCTGGTGTCCGAGTGCCGCCGGAGAGGCGTCCCCCAGGCTGCTTACTGCAGGGACGGCTTCGTGGACACCAGCGTGCGGCTGCTGGACAAGCTCGAGAGGAACTCCCTTCTATGGCAGAGCTCACCTTCCAAGGGCAGGGACAAAGGGAGCAACAAGTTTGTGTTTGAGCTTTCGGGAGAGCACTGGACGGTGAGTCCATGTGTTCCTGTCTCTGCGGCCAGTGGCGGCTCAGTGCAGCGCTGATGTCCTGATGGCCGCTAACTAGAGCTCAAGGCCTTGGCCTTGGTGGGTGAGCGCGCTTGCCTTGAGAGCTCTGCTCTGGCCTTGGCTGGTGTGGCTAAGTTGATGGAGCATTGGCCTGTGGACTGAAGGGTCTTGGGTTTGATTCCAGTCAAGGGCACACGCCTAGGTTGCGGATTTGACCCCCAGTGTGGGGCGTGCAGGAGGCAGCTGATCAATGATTCTCTCTCATTGATGTTTCTCTCTCTCCTTTCTTCTCTGAAATCCATAAATATATATTTAAAAAAAAATGAAACCAAGAGGGTCTGCTCTGAACTGGGTTCTCGAGGCTCCTTCTCCACAAAGACCCAGGGAGGTGGCTCCCGTGGACGCCTGCGGGGCCTGATGGGGAGTCCTCTGTCTTCTGTCCATCTTTCCCTCCTGTAGACTCTAAAAACCATTTAGAAATTCAGCCCAGCAAATAGTACATGTTTACCAGTTAACTTGAAAAGCAGCTACAGAGGAAGGGAAATGCAGGCCAAATCGAGCAGTCGGGCGCATGGACAGGCTGTGCTTTTAGATGTTAAACTGGCAAGTGTAAATAATAAGGCATGTTGTGGCTTTGGCTGTGAGCTTGCTTGTCGGCTGACCAGGCATTTGACTTGAACAATATCACAAATTCACGGCAGTTCTGAGTTGGGCTGATCTCTTAATTCGAGATGAATGACCACCGCAGTGTCTCTGCTTTCTCTCTGAAACGCTGGGGATCTGGAAGTCACCTCTGACGCTCTCGCGCATGACCTCTCATGACCTCTCGCTTCTGGCTTTTTAAATACGCACACGTATTCCTGGGCTTTGTGCGTGCTCGGCCATATGGAGGACCTAGTGCCAACCACTGTCATTCACCTGTTTCAGGAGCTCCCAGACTCCTTGAAGGAGCAGACGCACCTGAAAGAATGGCACATAAACCATACCCTGATTGAAACCATTCCTACCTATATCAAGCTCTTCCAAGCGATGAGGATTCTAGATCTGCCAAAGAACCAGATCTCCCATCTTCCGGCTGAAATTGGTATGTCTCTCAGCAGAGCCCAGGACTCCGGTGAGCAGGCAGCCGGTGGACAGGTGCAGCTGCCGTGAGAACTGCTCCCGCTCCCACCCCAGGAAGTCACGAGGCAGGGAAGGCCGTGCTCTGCGTTACCAGAGCTGTTTGGTCCCAGTGTCCCTTTGGGTGGTGACGCCACGGTCTCGCCTGTGTGACTCAGCACATACAGACGTTTGCCAGATGCGCAGAATCTAGAAGTCTCATGAGTGAGCGATGCTGTGTTCAGGAATTTTTCATTTTCTTTTGGTCATTCTGATAGTCATTTTTTCCCTTTTTTTCTGGTGACAGGCTGTTTGAAGAACCTGAAAGAACTCAACGTGAGTTTTAACCATCTGAAGAGCATTCCTCCAGAACTGGGAGAGTGTGAGAATCTCGAGAAACTGGATTGTTCTGGAAATCTAGAATTAACCGAGCTCCCCTTTGAAGTAAGAACGTAACCATTTCTGCACCATGATTTATTTTTATTTGGTGTATGATATGGAATTGTCTATAATATGGGGAAGAAGCTTTGAAAAATGAAACCCATCTATATTATGTCACATTTTCCTGACATTTCAATCACCATCTACTGGCTATTATAAGGTCTTTAAAATGTTCTTACACTAGGCCAGCACCTGATTTTCAGTTCAGAAATGCCATCAAAGGAAAACTAGGCAAAAAATGGATATTTGTATTTAATGCCTTTTTAGTATATGATGCCTATTGTCTGTGACAAAGACCTATTTATCCACAATGGTGAAATACATTAGAAACAGCTGGAAATAAATAAAGGGGGTATAATTTTAAAAATGTATATACTGAACACAACTTGTAGGTAACTCAAGTAGTCCTACAGATAGGATTTAAGACATCAATTAATTGAAAAATATTTATTAGTTCCCTTTGGTCTGTATTCATTGCATAAATGATTTCAAATCGTTTCCTGATAAAGTGGAGCAGATGAAAGTGAACGGCTTTAATTGCCAAATAAAACTCAGCAGGACTCTTGTGTTGAAAAGATAAGGGTCTGACAGTTCTGCAGGTGATGAACAGGCTAAAAATGGCATTGCTAGCGAGGTTCGGACAAGGGTTGGCTCCAGGTCCCAGTCCTGGGAGGGGTGCTAATCTCCTTTCCAGAAAGCTTCTGGGTGGGAGGAGGTGGCTGCTTCTGTCACACCCATCTCGCCCCAGCAAATGCCTGACTGGTCCAGGGGAGGGAGCACTGCCAAGGTCATGGTTCCCTGCCCAGCGTCAGCGCCCAGTCCTCAGTTTAGAAAATGGCTCAGTCCTCTCTCAACGCGTTCAGATTGTAAGCAAGCCAAGTCACTCTGACCTTTCCTGCTTCCATGCCATAGTCAGCCCTCTCAGGCAGGCCCTGAATATCTGACCACTGCCCAGCACCTTCCCACCAACACCCTGGTCCAAGTCAAGTTGTCTGTCATCTGAACTGGGACACGACCTCCTAGGCTGCTCTCTCTGTTCCTTGTACTTTCCTCCCTTTGTTGAGATGTAATTTACATACCATGAAATTCAGTCCTTATAAGTGTACCTTTCACACACTTACCTGACAGGGGAGATGTTGTGATCACGAAGGTGGTTTTCCCAGGGCGAGGCTTATCCATAGCACTCCGGATGTGCTGATCCCTGGGATTTCCCCAAATGTGGGAAACTCGACTGCCTATTTTGTGGCAGTGGGGGACTGCGTCTGCACTCTCCCCTGAAAATTAATAATAAATAAATAAATAAATAAATACACATTTTGTCAACTCAGTTTTAAGATATTCCCATCACCCCCTGAGAATTCTGTTTTGCCCATTTACTACATAAAACTGCATTGCTTACTTATGAAACCACCAACTCCTCGAGGGCAGCCACTGTGAGCTACTTATCTTAGCACCCCCTGCGTGTTGCACAGTGGTCCACAAAACATACTGTTTTGACCTCTTTTGGATATATTTAGAGGAATGCCTTTGGGAAGAGACATCAGTTGAAAAGTTATTAGTCGAACTTAACTCTCTCTCTTACAGAAGTAATTAGAATATTTTGTTGTTCCTTTCTAGTTAAGTAATTTGAAGCAAGTTACATTTGTAGATATCTCAGCAAACAAGTTTTCCAGTGTTCCCATCTGTGTCCTGAGGATGTCCAATTTGCAGTGGTTGGATGTCAGCAACAATAGCCTGAATGACCTGCCACAAGATATAGACAGGTAGCTACTTGCATTCTGAAGGTGAGGTATGTGAACTAGTTACTAACATCTTAAATACCATAGCATTTTAAACTTGCATAGCACATGAATGGTCTTTGAAATCAATGAATTCTCCAGAGTTCATTGTTTCTAGGAAATGAGTTTGGTTCTTTATGTAATAAGACAATTTCTAGTCTACATCATACATATACATGTATATATACAGGGGTGGGCAAAAGCAGGTTTACAGTTGTGAGTATGCAAAACACAGTTCTTATACTTAATAATTATTGTATTGTTTTTCATATGAGCAACTGTAAACCTACTTTTACCTCCTAAATATGTTCATTTGAACAAATCTTCCTTGTTTTGGTGAACTTTACTTCTGTCCCCAATAGAATGACATCATTCACTTTTCTTTACTCCACAGAAGTAGAAAAGTAAAATTATTACATATGGAATAGAAATATATCACTCTATGTTTAGAATATCAGTGAGGGTAATTTTTATTAGTTTCACTTATTGATTTATTATACATAATCTTTCAAACAAAATTGGGATGCTTATTAAAGTTTTCAAATTATGTCCTTATAGCTATTTCATGTTTAAAAGTAATTGTTACACTGAAGCATATATCATTCATTCATTCGTTCATTCCGCCAATGTTATTAGTCGCTTATGTGGCAGGTTGGTATAAAGTTGTGAATGAAACAAAAACCTCTGGCCTTCTGAAATCTGCCACCTTCTTTAGAAAGTAGCATAAGACACCAAAAGTGGCCTTGTCTGAAGGCCACCTTCTGTTTCTGTACACATGGTGTGTAGCGATGCTTTCTCGGTCTGTGAGAGTCAAGGGGAACTGCTTTGGTTTGAGACAGGAGGGAACTTTGTGAAATACTTATGGGGTCTGTCAAGATTATGCAAATGGATGAAAGAAAAAACTGAAGAGGGAGTCGCCAACTTAGAATAAAATGGAAACCAGAGTAAAATGCATTGGAGCATCATTGGCTCATTTCCTTTTCTCCACAGGCTTCTTCCTATCGTAAAGTTAGAAAATACGATGAGAGAGGAATAACTGTACTCTCAAGATCTACAAAAGGAAACATTGGCTGAGATTTGTTTATTTTCATAACTTCCTTCCCATGCCCTGTTCATCCTTGGAAGAGGCAGACACTGGGAGGAATACATTGATTTTTTTAAAGTTTTTCTATTACAGTTTGCATTCAACACTGTTTTGTCTTAGTTTCAGGTGTACAGTGTAGCGGATAAACATCCATATTGGAACAATATGCTGAGTTTTTAGGCCCCCTACTGTATACTGTGCAATGTGCGTTTGTTGCCGCTGTATCTGTGTCTTCAATCAGCAATGAAGTCAGTAAAAAAATAAAAAATACACACAAACTGTGTCACCTAGTAGGAATTTGTTTAATTTCTAAAGTTAGTTTTTTCTCTTAAGGGTCACATATAAAAAATAAACTAATTTGTGATTTCCTACTGGGACTGATTGGTAGTTCACTCTAGTGTTCCTTGCTGGGAAGCTGAATCCTCGTGCTCTGATCCTTTTTCCGTCCTCTTAGGCTAGAGGAGCTGCAGACGTTTCTCCTGTATAAGAACAAGCTGACCTACCTTCCCTATGCCTTGCTTAACCTGAAGAAGCTCACCTTGTTAGTCGTCAGTGGGGACCATTTGGTGGAGCTCCCAACAGCCCTCTGTGACTCATCCACACCTTTAAAGTGAGTAGACCACTGCCAGCTGGCATGGCTCATCATTTGAGCATCGACCTATGAAGCAGGAGGTCGAGGTTCGATTCCCAGTCAGGGCACCTGCTGGGGTTGCAGGCTCCATCCCAAGTAGGAGGCATGCAGGAGGCAGCTGATCAGTGATTCTCTCTCATCATTGATGTTTCTGTCTCTCCCTTCCTCTCTGAAATCAATAAAAAACTTATTTAAAAATAACGTTAAAAGTGAGTAGATCAGAGACCCTCGTAGAGACACGTTCAGTAGAGACACGTTCAAACAGAAGGTAAGGAGCGAGGATCATCTGGAGCCTGAGGTCCTGTCTCAGACCCCAGTTCCTGGGAGTTCTGATTTTGAAGGTTTTGGGCAGTTACCTGAGGAGGTAGAGCTCAGAGGATTTCTGTACAATGCTGCATGCTGGTTGAAGGCACAGTGGGGCAGATGCCTGGGATTCCATTGTCGAGGCAATAAGGCTGTTAATCTTTCCATGATGATAAGCAGTTCTCGGAGAAGGAGAATGGACTGCATTCTCAGTTGACTTCCATATCCCAGGTGCACAGCTCACAGTTGGTCAGAATGTGCCTTCTCTAATTAGAACAACAATCACGAGTAAGAGAGCATGATTAATATTTCTACCCCCAACAAAAACAGTGACTGATCAATGAAAGATTGCCTTTGGGTTCTGGGAGGAACAAAGGGGAGAGCGAGAGACTGCTGCTTTAAATAAAAAGTGCCATTTCATTGCTCAAAATTTACTTTGATTAAAAAATGAAGAATAATGAAAATTAGGCAGATTGTTTTGAGGGTAGGGAAAGACAACAGTTCAATGAAAGATTGCAAAGGAAAAATTGAGTGGATCTATATAAGAATTAAAACCTTTTTGCTTTCTCTATATTTAGACAAGAAATACAATAAAAGGAAAACAAACTGGAAAAAACATACATGCTAAAATATGACAGATACGTGTGAATGAGCCACATGTGCTTATTGCATATAATTTTCTAAAACCAATTAGAATGATTTTTGTTAGGTTTGGTCGAGCAACTGAACTGATACCTCTCCCCTGGGAACTGGCTTTTCAGGTCATTTCACTATAGACATTCCCTTTGCTGAGACCACATTCCGTTACCTCCCCTCGGGTCTGCATAAAAGAGTCCCTGCCCAGAAAAAAGCCGCTGACTTCCGTCACTGGGTGCTGGAGCTATCCAGGCTCAGCCACCTGGTGTGCAATGGTCACCGTTCTGGCCTTGTTTGTCCTAACAATGCTAAGACTGCTGGGCCTACAGTTGCAACCAAAGACGATTCGAGGGATTTCCTAAATAGTTATATCATTTTCACTTAAAACATCTTTTAAAATTGTGAAGACAGAAGACCAAATGCCATTTTAATTTCTCTCATTTAACTTATTTTTCCTTAGCAGTAGTTCATCTAAGAAATACCTCTTTTAAAAAATCTGTGAATATTTATTGATACCTGCAGTGCTCCCGGCATAGTGCCAATTACAGAAAATTCAGAAACAGATTCCACCTGCAGCCCAGGCAGCAAGAGCCTAAGACATCTTTATAAAATAGGACCAACCCTGTTACGTCTTTTTTTATTTGTTTTGTTTTTTAAATATATTTTTATTAATTTCAGAGAGAAATGGGGAGAGAAAAAGAGAAACATCAATGATGAGAGAGAACCATTGATCAGCTGCCTCTTGCATGCCCCCTACTGGGGATTGAGCTAGTAACCTGGGCATGTGCCCTTGACCAGAATCAAACCTGGGACCCTTCAGTCCCCAAGAGGACGCTCTATCCACTGAGCCAAACCAGCTAGGGCCTTGGTATGTTTTTTTAAGGGTACATTTACCTAAATACCACTATCTCTTAGTTACAGTCCCTTTAAAGATATCAAAATGCCCAACCTCTTCCCCTCCCCCCAAAATAAAACTGTAAAAAATACAAACATTTATTCATTTATTCACTCATTAAATACTCATTTCTTTGTGTGTGTGTGTTAATCCTCACCTGAGGATATTTTTTCTTTTTAAAATTTATCATTATTGTTGAAAATGTTACAGATGTCCCCTTTTCTCCCCCCCATTGACCCCTTCCACTCCGCTCCCACTCCCTCCCCCTCCCCAGGTCTTCCCCGCACTGTTGTCTGTCCCTGGGCTATGCATATATGCATATCAGTTCATTGATTAATCTCTCCCCCTACCCCTCCTGCTTCAGTGTCTCTGGATCTTTTTTGTTTGTCAGTTTATTTTGTAGAAATACCTCTTTTATGGGGATTTTATCTGAGTTCTTTTTAGTTAAGCCTGGTTTAAGAGTTGATGTCCTTCCCTCTGGCAACCACTACACTGCTATTTGTGTTCATCAGTTTCAGTTTTATATCCCAGGAGAAGATTTGACTTGGGTGGTGGGCACATGGTGCAATATACAAATTTCATAACAGAAATGCACACATGAAACCTATATGTTCATGTTGACCAATGTCACCCCCATCAATTTAATAAATAAATTAAAAAAAAAGTTGACGTCACTAACTGGGAGTAATCCCAGCACAGTAAGACGTCTACAGTTTTAAGGATCTGACTCAGAGAAGCGTCACGTCCCCCTTTTTGCCCTTGTCTGTGACTGAACAGCTCTCACTTCCCCGTCAGGCCTCTGGACAGTCTCTGCCTGAATACTAATTCCGTGACCCTGATGGGTTGTTCCACAGTGGAGTCCACTGGTGATGATAATTTCATGGTCAACTGTGACTTTCAAGAATAAGTGAGAATTTGGAATTTAGGACCACAAAGGTTGACTTCCCATGGGAAGAATTTTGCAGTTCAGAATGCAGAAGGGAAAATGTGATATTGTCCATATTTTCTTGAATAGATTTGTAAACCTTATGGACAATCCCATTGATAATATTCAGTGTCAAGATGGTGAAGAAATGATGGAAAGTGAACAAGATCGTCAACACTTTGATAAAGAATTTATGAGAGCCTATATTGAAGATCTTAAAGAAAGAGGTAGGTTACTCATATTTAAAATATTTCAAATGAAAATACAAAATTCCATTAACTCATGCAATACTTAATATATGTGATTTATTGATAAAAGTAAAATTGACACAAAGTAAATTGATTAGGGACAGTTTACTTCCTAAATTATCTTTCCATTTACCAAAAACAAAAGATATCTTTCCTTGAAATACTTGATTTGCCTAGTACACTTTTTGCTTGATACACCATCAACTATCTTATAGAGAAACATACACTTAAAATGTGAGGGTTGCATTGCTAAATGTACATGAGTTTTTAAATGACATTGACAACAGTATCCTACTTAATGGGATAATAAGATTCTATTTCAAAACCCATTTAAATTCAACATTAGAAAAAGTCATCTCTTATATAAATCAAGGTATACCCATATCAAAATCACAAAATGGAAAGCACAAGATGGCAGACTAGTAACTCAACCCATTTAGTTTGAGTTCACAGAGGAGTGTGGAGGTGCAGGAAAGTGCAGTTTCCAAAGTTTTCCTCCCGTCACAAGAATGCATAAACAGAAAGAAGGCAGCAGTCCTGTTCTTCTCATCATGTAGTCACACACCATAATGGAACAGAGAATGGCTGAGTATATGCTTTCCTTTTGTTACAGAATCTGTTCCCAGCTATACCACCAAGGTGTTTTTTAGCCTTCAGCTCTGATGCCATCCATCAGAATACCACAGAATCTCCCTGTCTGTGCAGCTGCGAATCTTCGTGCTGTGGTCCATGTCATCTAGGAGTAATGGCCTGTGCTTAAGCAGCGAGCCTAAAAACCATGGTCATAACTTCGGGAAAGGACTTTCAAATTCTAAGTGTATGAATACTTCTCTTTGTGGACTGCAGAATTGATCAAGGTTTATACATTGATATTTAAAGGTTCATTTGCATACACTTGTTTCCAAATAATGCACTTTTAATAGTTTAGAAATGCATTATTTTAAAAAATTGTAACTTAGACCAAATTCTGAAGTTGTGTTGTTTTCAGGCATCAAGGGATAGAGGGGCGGTGAAAGAGCATTTCTATTGGATGAATTCAGATGAGAATTTATTTTATTTTGTGATTTTGAAGGAGTTTTAATGCATTGTTTCTTTTACCGAGAATAATTGTCCTTGGGTTTATACAAATTGCTGTTCCCGTATGTTTTAAATTGCAAGTGTGGGTGTGGGGAAGCACAGGACTTGGTTGGAAAATTTGTAAGGAGGAAACTCCAAAAGGTCAGAACCTCCATGGGGAGTTGGCTGAAGGCATCTGCCCCTGCCTTGACTTTTCCAAACAAGTCTGAGCCCCTGGAATCTTTATGCTAAGTCTTTAGATGTTCTTACTGAAAGGACACAGTGTCTTCTCAAGGATGCTTACCCTTCTGATAGTACCTAATAGTTAATTTTAGTTCAAGCTGTTGTTAAAATAAAAGCCTGAGGAGGTAGGCAAATGGGGCTATTTGGTTTCTCTAGCCAAGCAGTCCCTTAGCCCTCTCTTTCACGGCAATCGTATGTCAGAGTAATCATTCATCTGTTGGTGATCAGGGTCTGCTGGTCAGCCCCATGTGAGGAGGAACACATGAAACACAGCAGAAACCTTGAAAACAAAAGTAACTGTACAGTAAGTCACTGGAGCCCGCTGGAGATTTCCAAGTTTGAGGGAATTGTTTCTCAGCTAAGGTTTCACAATGGGACAGCAGCTGTCTGCCGAGCAACAGCAGTATATAAGAGTCAAGTGGGTCTCAGCTATCTCTGGGAATGAGTGGGCAGGGATTTAAAAAGAAATCAGGCCCAGAGAAAATGAGTGCCCTTGTCATCATTAACTATGTGGGCTCTTGTTTGAACTGCACTATGCCCACTTCATATCGAGGATCAAAAGCCTACAGAACGCCAGGAGGAACTACTACCACTCCCTCCTCCTGAAGAAGAGCCTGTAGTACCTAAAGCTGGAGGACATATTTCCTGTTCCTCTGCCACTGGTGAGGGAGAATTCATCAACTAGACCCTCAGTTATGGGATCCTGTGTCAGGCAAGCTATGTTAGAAGGAGAGCTTTTGGCTTGCCCAGTTATGCAAGACCAACAAGGTAATAGGATTGATGAGCCACTCCGTGTAAAAAAAAAAAAAAAAAAAAAAAGGCACTTTTGCACCAAAGACATTGGAAGTCCAGGAGTTGCTGCAGTCCTGGGAACAAGCCCTGGGGCCTGCTGTCTCCCCACATACATACCCACCTCTTCTCCAGCCTCACACGTGCACTGGCAGGGCCAATGCCTTCCCTGGCACCATGGACCTGGCCCCACTGCTCCTCGCTGCCGCTGCGCCGCCCTGAGAGGCCAAAGGCCGTGGGCCCCCAGTGCCCCTCCTGCCTGCCTCGCTACCTGGAAAGCCAAGATAATATTTAAAAAAACAACTATGTTTTTATTGAATTTAGACGAAAGGAGAGAGAGAGAGACAGACAGAGAGAGAGAGAGAGAGAGCAATTGGAAAGAGAAACATCCATCAGCTGCCACCTGCATGCACCCCAACCTGGATGGAATCTGAAACCTGGGCATGTGCCCAGCGACCTTTTGGTACATGGACAACGATCCACCAATTGAGCCACACCGGCCACAACAGTGGTATGGACACCAATCTACTTCCTGAGTTACCTGGTCTGGATAGTTCACATCAGCAGGATCATACAATATATGACTTGGTGTGTCTGATTTTTTAAACTTAGCACGTGTTTTGAGGTTCATATAGTGATTTTAACAACAATCACCACCACCATGACAATGATTAAGATTAGAATGACTGAAAAGCAGCAAATTCCAAAATTGCAGTGCCTGCAATTCTGGGCGCTGTGGGAATCCAAATCCTCCCTTGGGGCGGAGACCTGGACGATACTCTCTTCCCGGTAGCTGGTGCTTGCTGTGGGACTCTTAGCCTGTGGGGGCTCAGGAAACCAGGGCTTGTGCACTACCTCTCCTTTCTTCAGCCTGGTGTCCCCTGTCACTGAGTCCACTATGGTGATTATACTGTCTTCCCGGTAGCTGGTGTTTGCTCTGGAACTCTTAGCCCGTGGGGGCTCAGGAAACCAGGGGTTGTGCACTACCTCTCCTTTCTTCACCCCGGTGTCTCCTGTCACAGCGTCTACTATGGTGCTACTCCTTGTGAGAGAAGGTTTATAGATAGGAACCGCAAAGGTAGGTGTGCTTATTGTGGGAAGTGAAGGGGACATTGGTGATGGTTTGGCTAGATCTAACACATACTGAGCACAAAAGCCCTGGAGACACGCCTCACAATTGTCAGTGTCATGTGGCCCTTTAAGAGAGAGATCCTTGATTGTAGGAATCTCCTCCATTGACTTAAATCCTTCTCCATAGCATTTCTTCAGAATTCGGAATACCAGATTATTCAGGATTCTTGAGATGTTCTCATCCGTGAATTCTGGAACCTCAAATGGAGGCTCCGAGCACTTTTGACATCTCTGGGCAAAGATCCTCATCTTCACCTGGCCCGTGGATTCCCTCTTACTCCAGTGCATGTGGCAAAGGACTTGAACTTGGGCTGAGGCCCAACTGCGAGAGCACCAGGAGCACGTGAACCTGTGGAGGCAGAAAACAAGACCCTCAGCTTGACCAAATAGTGGGCTGTGCCAGAGGGAAGCAGGAGGGACCAACGTCACAGAGACATATGGATTGGGCCCTGGATCAGTGGGGGATGAAGTGACCAAGTCTGTTGTTCTATCTCCATTGTGTGCCGACAAGCTCGTGACTCACAGGTGTCTATCATTGTGACAGTGGGTCACATGCTCTAAGAGCTAAAGGGATCTCAGGCACCTTCTAAGTCCCAGGGGATCATGTCAGAGACGAGCACACACAGAGAACTTATCATTCCCGTGGGTGTAAGAGGCAGGACAAGCACTTTGGTTTCCTGACTCCAAACCAGGGCTTCTCGAAATGTAGACTGAAATGGATCAATGGCTACAAGTGAAACAGCTGCCATTCAATTAACCCCTACCCATAAGTGGATCCAGGTGGGTGTTGGCAAGTGCTATAGTCCTAAAGCTTGTGTCCTCCACAGATTCACAGGAAACCCTAATACCCAAGGTGATGGTGTTAGAAGGCGGGGCCTTTGGGGGGTGATTAGTTCAGGAGGGTGCAGCCCTGGTGAAAGGCTAAGTGCCCCTGTGCAAGAGGCCCACAGTGCTCCCTAGCTCCTTCAGCCTTGTGAGGACACCACAGGAGTCTGCGACCCAGAGGAGGGCCCTCACCCAAACAGCGGGTTACCCTGGTCTTAGACTTCCACCCTCCAGAACTGTGAGCAACACATTTCTGTTGTTTATAAGCCGCCCAGTCTGTTTCTGTTGTTGTGGTGGTGGCTGTTTTTTAATAGCAGCCCCAAAGGACTCAGATCCTAAGTCCTAGACCTCAGTTTAGGGATGGAACCTAAACAGTGCAGTGTCCTAGGGAAAAGCATTGCTTTACTTCCAGTTGCCCAGGGCCCCCCAATCTGCTGTTAGTACTGGGAGGGTGCCATTCCCACTCTCTCTTCATTGCCCCAATCCATTGCTCAAAGTAGCCAGAAGCACTTCAGATTCCTCGTGCCCCTGGCCTCAGAGAGGGTACCAGTGAATGACCCTTTCTCTCAGCAGGGAGGAGGGCAATTTTCTCACCTAAGATAACTGCACAAACACATGTCAGCAGAGATGGAGAAAGAGAAGGCAGGGAAGCACATGGCAGCACCCAAGATAGGAATTATGGGGGAGCAGAGGGCTGAGCATATGAAATGTTCACCAAATCACCTACGCACTCACCCCCCCCCCCATGTCCCAGCCCTATTGGCCAGTTAAGTTTGGGCAAGATGACCAGTTGACTAATGGGATGTTGGCTGAAGTGATGGACGCAGCTTCCAGATCTGGCACTGAAGCCCTTGACTTTCCAGCTCTTTCCTTCTGTGCCATGGTGAGCTTGGGGCCAGGTTATTTGTTACAACAGCCAAGCCTGGCCTTGCCGGGCATGATGCAGGGGCACCTAGAGTCTGGATGGTGGTTCAGAGGGTGCTGGGAAGGAGTCAATCAAGGTTTCCCTTTTGTATCTTTTTTAAAAATTTAATTTATTTCTGTTGTTAATCCTCTGTTGTTAATCCGAGGATATTTTCCCAGAGATTTCTAGAAAGAATGGAAGGGGAAAGAGAGATGTGAGAGAGACATATCTGTTGGTTGCTTCCTTCATGTGTCCGTCCCAACTAGGGCTGGGGGTCGAGCCTGCAAGGGAGGTAACGTGCCCTTGATGTAATCAAGCCTGGTTCCCTTCAGTCCACAGGTGATGCTCTAGTGTCACTGAGCCCAAGAGACCAGGGCTTCCTTCTGTATCTTTTTAAAAAAAAATACTTTATTGATTTTTTAAAGAGAGGAAGGAAGAAGGATAGAGAGTTAGAAACATCGATGAGAGAAACATTAAAGAGCTGCCTCCTGCACACACTTCACTGGGGATGTGCCCGCAACCAAGGTACATGCCCTTGACCGGAATCAAACCTGGGACCCTTCAGTCCGCAGGCCGACGCTCTATCCACTGAGCCAAACCAGTCAGGGCTCCTTCTGTATCTTGATTCTGGCCTCACCTCACTGGGTGAAGGTGAGGATGGAATGCAGGAGCCCTGACCACTGTGAGCAAGAGGACCTGCTGGTGCAAAGGTCCTGAGCCCTGCTCTTCTGAGCTACAATCACTGCTGCCCTGTTGGTGTGCCAGCTCAGAGTTTAAAAAAAAAAAAAAAAAAGAGCTGAGACTTTGCTCAGCTGCTCCTGGTGCCAGCTCCTGACCTGGGAAAATTACAGGTTATAGAGAAGAGAGTGCAGTTTCCCCTTCCCAGACCTTCCACGAAGGGGTCAGTGGGCAGGCAACATGCTGCTTCCCCAGCCCCAGGAACCATCCTCTGTGCAGGTGGGCCCTATCCTTGGGCTCTGATTTCCCACCTGGAAACCAGAGGCTTAGCCTTTGGATTCCTCTATGGGTCCTATTTTTAAAGAATCTATCATCTCCTAGTAGAGCGGTTAAGATGGCTACATGTGGCTCTACCCCTCCATGAGGGGGTCTCCGCAGGGCCCAGGGCCCTTCTTTTGGGCTCTGTAGTGGGTCCCTGGACTCCTCCTCCCCTACTCCCCTTTGCGTTTGCAGCAAGCCTTGCTCATTCAGCTCTCCTGGGCCTCACTGCTCTTGCCTTCACCTTCACAGCCTGATTTCTCCATACTTGGGCATTACCCCACACCAGTGCCCGCTGCCCCTGCTACTGTTTTGGGGTTCATTGTAATAAGAAAACAATCTTCAATGAAGCTACAATGTCTTGAGTGATGGGATCCTTCCTTTCTTTAATCTTCAGTTTACTAGTGCAGCAGGAATGGAATCAGAAAGGTAACCAGTATACAGAGTAAGGAATAAGGAAGAATATTGTGGAATACATCCCATCCCATTCCCCACTCACCTGGCAAAGACGCACTGCTGGTATTGTGCCCACCCTGGTTGCAGGGTGTTGGGAATGAGGCTGTTGTCTAGGGTCAGGGTCCATTGGTGCCATGGTCTCACCTCGTGAATTAATTCCTGGAACACTTTCTGCCATACCTTTACATCCTGACCCTTGGCTGCTGGCATGGTGAGCTGGGGGCACCAGTCTCTCCTGGGGCTCTGACAAGTCTCTAGCTGGATGTGTGGTTCACCCTGTAGAGAGCACAAGCTCACACCTGCTCCCCTCTATGGCCCTGTACTGGGCCTGTGGACCTGGTCTTTGCCCCAAGGACAAAGGTCAGTTGAGTCAGGCTCTACAGGGAATTTCAAAAGACATGGAATGCATGGTATCATTCACCAAAAGCCCGCCGCAGGAGCTCCTGGGGCCCCATGTCAGGAAGGTAGGTCTCAGTCTGGCTCTGCTGCTACCTCCGTTTTTCAGACCTTGTCTGGACCCCCTGGAACCTGGCAACAGGGGTTTCCATACCTACATGCAAGCTGGCCTCCCAGCCTCCTACCTGGCAAGGCTGCCACTTCCTTCCTCAGGGCCAGTGGCTGTGACTCACCCTCTTCTCTGTCCAGCCCAGAGGCCATTCTCCTTGGAAAAGGGCCAGGGCAATCACTATCACTCCTTCTGAGCATGGGCTGCGCCCTGGGAGGAGGCCGGCTCTGGAAGCTTGGTGGCTGACGGTTTGTTACCTGACACACGGCCCTGCTGACACTGAGCAGGGCAGCTCCTGCCTTCTTGTTTCAGTTTAGACTGAGCAGCGGGCTGTTTTGAAAATGTTTACTGTTATATTAACACTATTAATTTTATTAGCATTTATTCGGAATACCAATGATGTAAATTTTTTTTAAATGTTTTAACTCAGTTTAGTATGTCCCTGTGGAGGGCATCCTAATTTTACATGACATGGGAAAAGGCGTATCTCTCTAATTCTTTCTTTAAAAAAAAAAAAACTTTATTGTTCAGATTATTACAGTTGTTCTTCTCTCCCCCCACCCATAGCTCCCCTCCTCCCAGTTCCCACCCCACCCTCTGTCCTTACCCCCGCCCCTCGCTGTTCTCATCCATAGGCGTACGATTATTGTCCAGTCTTTTCCCACACCCCCAACACCCTTTTCTCCCCGAAAATTATCAGTCCAATCCCTTTCTATGCCCCTGATTCTATTCTATTCACCAGTTTATTCTGTTCATTAGATTTTTTATTCACTTGATTTTTAGATTCACTTGTTGATAGATATGTATTTGTTGTTCATAATTTTTATCTTTAGTTTTTCTTCTTCCTCTTCTCAAAGGATACCTTTCAACATCTCATATAATACTGGTTGGGTGGTGATGAACTCCTTTAGCTTTTTTTTTTGTCTGTGAAGCTCTTTATCCGACCTTCAATTCTGAATGATAGCTTTCTGGGTAAAGTAATCTTGGCTGTAGGTTCTTGCTATTCATCACTTTGAATATTTCTTGCCACTCCCTTCTGTTGAGAAATCGACTGACAGACATATGGGTGCCCCCTTGTGGGTAACTTACTGCTTTTCTCTTGCTGCTTTTAAAATTCTCTCCTTGTCTTTTGCTCTTGGCATTTTAATTATGATGTGTCTTGGTGTGCTCCTCTTTGGATTCCTTTTGTTTGGGATTCTCTGTGCTTCCTCGACTTGGAAGTCTATTTCTTTTACCAGGTAGGGGAAGTTTTCTGTCATTATTTCTTCAAATAGGTTTTCAATATCTTGCTCTCTCTCTTCTTCTGGTACCCCTATAATTTTGATGTTAGTACGCTTGAAGTTGTCCCAGAAACTCCTTACACTATCTTCATATTTTTGGATTCTTTTTTCTTTTTGCTTTTCTGGCTGGGTCTCTTTTGCTTCTTCATATTTCATATCTTTGACTTGATTCTTGCAATCCTCTAGTCTGCTGTTGGATCTCTGTATATTATTCTTTATTTCAGTCAGTGTATGCTTAATTTGTAGCTGGTCCTTTTTAAATTTATCAGTGGTCTCTAGAAATTTCTTGAAAAGCCTTATAATCATGGTTTTGAACTCTATATCCAGTCATTTGCTTTCCTCCATTTCTGTCATTTGTGATCCGTTTCTTCGTCTCCGCATTTTGGCTGCTTCCCTGTGTTGATAGAGTGGCTTTCTGTGCTAGGTGTCCTATAGGGAGTGGCTCAGCCTCCCCAATTACCTGAATTGGGTACTCTTGTTGCACTGCTTTGTAGGTTTTGTGCACAGTCTTATTGTAGCTAAGCCTTGATTGTTGTTGGTATCACTGAGAAGAATTGACCTCCAAGCCACTTGGCTGTGAGAATCAGCTGTGTCTATGGTGGGAGAACTTCTGTGCTGGAGACACCATATGGGTCAAGACTTGCTTCACTGGGGCTTTGGTGCCCACTGAGTCTGCCCCCTGAGTGTGTCCCTTATGGATCTGAGGAGTTGTAGTCTGGGTGGTCCCGCTCTGACCACTGGGTACACTGGCTCTTTGAACTCTAAGGAGATGCTATTTTAGCTTCTGCCTGAGGCTTCCCAGCCTTTTATATGCAAAAGCCTCTGCAGGCAGCTTGGGTGGGGCGGGGTCTCCGGGAATCAACAGGGTGGAGCAGACAGCTATGGCTGATTCTCAGCCCTGCCCTAAGAGGCACCAGGTCTCAGTGACTCTCAGCACCACCGAGATAAAGCCACTCTGGAGATCCTCCCAGTGCCAGATGGTGCCAGACAGTCCAGTTTCTTCCCGTACGTGTCTGTGTCCCCAGAAGCATGTCTGGAACTTGAGTTTAGAGCCGTCGGGAGCTTGTGCCTCCCTTTGGTATGAAACCTCAGCTGCCAGCCCTTTCCACGAGTCCCCTTTGCGCACGCCTCCGTACCTCTGTACTTTACTTCCGCACCTCCTCTGAGTCTCAGTCTCTTTCTTGTTGTAGAATTTCCACTCAGCCAGCTTCCTGTGGGTCTGGGTGGTGTCTGTTTTTTCTTTTCATTGAGGTTTTGAAATGGTTATGCGAGGCAGCAATTCCTGGTGTTTCCCTATGCTGCCATCTTGGTTTCTCTCTCGGTCATTACTATTCGTAGCTGAAACTCAAAGTAAATAACATAGACAAACAAACAGTTAGTTGCAAGCGAATCACACACAGTTTATTTACCAAGTCCTGATGGGTTTCATTCCCTGGGAAGTCCACCCAGAGATGCTCACTGAGACACACCACACACAAGATGTTCTGAGAGTAAGCGGCCGCAGAGGCTGGCTTCATGGAGCTCCTTGAGGTACAGAGGCAGAGCACAGTAGGTTGGCAGTTGGAGACGAGTCTGTGGAGGGCAGACAGGTGTCTAACTTCTGCGCTTAAACTCTCTTTTTATACTCAAGATGGGTGTGGTGGTGGTCTATCAGTGGCTCTCACGCACGGTGTCTGTCCTTACAGATAAGGTTAGGACAGTTCTCAGATAGGTAAACAAGTTATATCTTTAGGTAAGGATCTTATCAGGTACACATAGCTTCTACTATGGAGTCTAAGGGTTACAAACAATTCAAAATGGAGTTTTACTTATGCTAACTTGACAATTACTATAACACATTTATCTTTCTAGTGTTTTCTTTTTGTAAATATAAGCAAATGCACATATCTATTTGAATTTCCCTCCTTACACAAAATAGTAGTATATTTGGTTATCTACTATGCTTTATTTACTTAATAACATATTTTAGCAATCACTTCAGATCAAAACAGAAATCTTGCTCCTATTTATGGCTTCACAGTACTTCATTTCAGGATGTACCCTAGTTATTTAAATATTCATCTCTTTATGGACAACCATGATATTTTTAATATTTTGCTATTTTAGATAATACCATAATAAATAGCTTGTTACAGATGAAATTTTTCATATTTTCTGGTTAAGGAAAGAGTAGCAAGAGTTGGTGTTGCATACTGCTTACTCTCTCTTTCAAAGGAATGTTGACTTTTAGACAATGCATTGGGCCATCCTACAAACTTTGGCTTGCATCTTTGAAGTTGTCTTTTTCTCATTCATGAAAGCTCTTAGTACCCAAATAGAAGACCAAAAGGAATCTAAATGTATTTCTAAATATACTTTTAAAAAAGTGCTTTTACCATATGTGCTGACTTTAGAGTCACACTTGCTCTCATTCCCAAAAGAAATCACTGCACTGCACTAGGTTGATGGTCAAGAAAACCTGGTTGTTACTTCTAAGTACTTCAAGGTTTCCCTTCTTCTTTCTGACTTTCTGAAATTTGGAAAGTCAGGTCTTTCAGAAGTGACCAATCCCAGAGCAAAATCTATAGATCCTTAAGAGGATACAAGAGGAAAATGTGCAACAGATTGTCAATGTAGTCCTTTACAATGTGATATATGATTGCTTCTACTGCTGCTTAATACTGACGTCAGCCAGTCAGTGCATTATCTTTCCTATGAAGAAGACTCTCTGGGAAATTGCATTTAGATTGGAAAGCAGGTAAGTGGATTGGCGTCAGAGAGCTGCAGGAAGAAGACGGCAAAGATAAACTTCAGGACCAAGACCCTCCTGTCTAAGAGGCACCATGTCTTGAATCTGTAGACAGAATGCCCTCATTTTGCTTCAAATCTTTGCCTACAGTACAATTTTCCTGGACAACCCCCACTGGGGATTGAGCCTGCAACCCGGGCATGTGCCCTTGACTGAAATCGAACCTGGGACCTTTCAGTCGCAGGCCAACGTTCTACCCATCGAGCCAAACCAGCTAGGGCTAAAGTTACAGAAGCCTCTCAACAGTGTTAGAATTAAAGTACAGTTTCTACCAGGGATGATTGCTACCATACTTCAAGGGGTGTCCCTCAGCCCAGCCTGCACCCTCTCCAATCTGGGACCCCTTGGGGGATGTCCAGCTGCCAGTTTGGGCCCACAGGGATCGGGCCTAAACCAGCAGTCGGATAGCCCTCTCAAAAATCAGGACTGCTGGCTCCTAACCGCTCACCTGCCTGCCTGATCTTCCCTAACCACTCTGCCTGGCAGCCTGATCACCCCTAACTGCCTCAGCTTCGGCCCTGCTACCATGGCTTTGTCTGGTAGGATGTCTGGAAGGTATCCTGGAAGGTCTCCTGGTTTAATTAGTATATTAACCTTTTATTAGTATAGATATTCTTTGAAATGTCTGGGTAACTTGTAACTTCCCTTTTTCTGGACCCCTTGGGGCACAACCTAATTTGCTGGGCTCCTGGACAGATACCACAAATTCCTTCATTATCATGTTAATTGTTCCTGCACCCACCTAAGTATGTGTCCATCATTTTACTTTTATCCAATCCCAGTGGTTTCCCACTTTGCTTTCTCTCGCCTCTCTAGTCTATCATCAATGGATTTCATGTAACCCACCTACGTCCCTTTCCTTTGATTGCAATGTATAAATACAGATATAACCCACCAATCTCCGGAGCATTATCTCACTTTGTTGAGGTTCTGCTTCCTGGCATATGTTGACAGTTTGGCTCAAGTCAACTCACAAAAATTCTTTACAGGTTTCAATGGTTTTTATGGTAACATTGCTTGGCGGCCCTAACCGGTTTGGCTCAGTGGATAGAGCATCAGCCTGGGGACTCAAAGGTCCCAGGTTCGATTCTGATCAAGGGCATGTACCTTGGTTGTGGGCACCTCCCCAATAGGGAGTGTGCAGGAAGCAGCTGATGGATGTTTCTCTCTCATCAATGTTTATAATTCTCTAACCATCTCCCTTCTTCTCTTTAAAAAAATCAATAAAATATATATTTAAACAAAACAAAACAAAACATGACTTGGCGTAGTCATGGCAGGATTCCAAAGAAGCTCACCCAGAACTATCACTTGGACTTGGACTTGGTGCTAGGATCCAGCAAAGGGCCCATTGAGCCCGCCAGTTCTCTGCCCATTGGGTGAACTTGGGTGAGTTGTCTCTTGGATCCAGGACCTTCCCTTGCTTTGGTAGAGGGTCTGACTTTATTTGAGCTATTTTTTAAAATCCTTGAGGTGGAACCAGGGTTGAGAGAACCCAGGTTAAGGGTTGACAGAACCCAGGCTAAGGCGTGAGTAGGAAAAGAAAATGGGTGGCTGGTTTTTATTTTGGCTTTTCAATTGGAATTGCTGAGAGTCTGAGCAAAAATAACCTTTGCCATTATAAATGAGCTGCACTCATTCAGCTCCAAACATAAAAGGGCACATCCTCTCTCCAGTCCGATTCTAGGGTATTCTTAGGTGACTAAGAATCTTTGTGGAGGTGTCAGAAATGCAGGAGCCCCTTAGGGAAGTCCCAACACAACTGTAATTAACTAAATGGCTTATCTAGGGGGCCACCACAAGGTTTGGTCTGCCTGAACCTTTCCTGTGGTTTTAGACAGCCGAGAGAGAAACTGAGGCCACACTTGACCCACTACATAACATGTCTAGAAAGTTTGCTCAGATGACAGATATCCAAAATTAAAAAAAAAAAAAAAGATGGAATTGTGCTTCCAAGGAAAAAAGCTCCCCAAACCCCAACCCTCATTTAATACTGATAGGAAGCCTTTACTTGCAAGTACTTTACAGAAATGGGAAGATTTAACTAGAAAATATCAACTTAGAAATGGCCAAAATGCAGTTTGTTTTGGGTACCTACATTAACATTTTGCATGCGAAAATTAGAAGATGCTGGCTCTGAAATTAAAATGAATGACTATATGGGAAGCATATCTTGATTTGGAAATTAGAAGCTTCTAAGGAAAAGCATAGAAAAAAATTCTTCCAAAAAGATGGAAATAAATAAAAAATTATAGAGACTGTCTCAGAACTATTCTGAAGTTAATAAATGTCTACACCCTATTTTCCCCTATAGGAAGCAGGCCTCTGATTTATCTTCATCGAAAAGAAACAGCATGTGACTAGGCCATTACTGAACTTCCCCAGAGCAAACAGGATGTGGGGATTGGGAGACACATGGCCAATGGCACATGTCCTAGGAAGATTCCCCCAGACAAAGGGAGATAGAGGCACCTAGAAAAGACCCCAGCCCATTTTTTAAATAGTCCATTGGGAGAATGCTGAGGTTCCAGAGGAGCAGTTCCTGAACCGGGGACAAAGGACATTGCTCTGGTAATTTTTAATGCTGGACATTCTCTGGTGTAAACTTTTAGTGTATTCTGTGCGCCTGTATAAAAGTGTTGATGTTTTGTGTTTCTTTTTTTTTTGTTTGTTTTTTTGTTTTTCTTTTTTTTTCTTTCTTTTTTAAATTTATCTTTATTGTTCAGATTATTACAGTTGTTCCTCTTTTTTCCCCCATAGCTCCCCTCCTCCCAATTCCCACCCCAACCTCTGACCTTGCCCCCCCATTGTCCTCATCCATAGGTGTACAATTATTGTCCAGTCTCTTCACGCATCCCCAACACCCTTAACCCCCGAAAATTGTCAGTCCACTCCCT
>PVJC01020482.1:0-29141 GCA_004026665.1 Murina feae
ATTGTTCTTTATAGAATGTAACTACAGTAAGTTATTGGACTATGGATGATTTTTCAAAATATGTTTTGTATTTTCTATGGTTTCTATAATGAAATTGTACCCCCACAATTTACCATTTTCCCAACTACATTCTAATTTTCATTTGGATGAATTTAGGATTTAATTTAGGCCTGGGTGCCATTAAATTATAAACCTTTAAGCTGAACCTAGTTTCTCTTGTGAAATTAATTGTTTGGTCTAGCTAGTAGATGACATCACTGGTGCCTCAGCTAGAGTAGCGCAGCTGTTCCTTAGCCCTGAGGAGTGTGGGGATGTCGGGCCTGGCTATTACAGATTCTACGCGGGGACGTAACCTACAGAGATCCTGCGGTCTCAGAAGCATGAAACTCACCAGTCCAACAAAGCAGAAGGCCAACAAGTGCTTGTTAGCTTCTCTTCCAGATGTGCAGAGAGTTAATTTCCTCTACTTTTAGAAACTGTTCATTTTGGCTTCTGTAACCTGAATGTTAATTAGGATCCTTTTCTCTTTCCTGTACATCTCCCCATCTCAGGATGGCGCCAGTGCTGAGACTACACAAAGTCCTTTTTCTCACTTGCTTCTAGTTTTCTAGCTTTGCTTTCTCCCTCTGTCTGTTTTTTCTCAGCCCCAGTCTGTTGTGTTTCCTTTGGTATCCCATGTCCTAGGCTCAATGGCTTGTTTTCTCATCCATCTCTGAGAAGGCTGCATTGAGACAATCTAGACTAATGAGCTCCCTGGGTACAGTGGCTGTGTGGTCTTTTCTAATTCAGCCTCACTGAAATTTAATTGGGAGGACTTATGCTCATTAGGCAGTGATGTACGCTAAAGCTGAAGAACCCATGTAAACATTATGTTCCTTGCTAGAATGCTAAAAACAAAACAATAACAACAACAAAAAAACTTAAGATGCAGGCTAGCTCTTTATTGTACTGAAAATACCATCCAACTATAAGAAATGGTATGCACTGTGCCAGGGATCATGATATGTGCCACATTGTGTCAGGCCTTATTTCCTTGCTGGTCTTAAACACCTTTAAAGAATTGCTTCACACTTTTTGGCCATACTGATAGGAATTACTAATTAAGGTAATAAATGGTAATACATAATTAACGGCACTATACTTCATGCAATAGGTGACCTCCTGAAACTAGCATGTAAATTAAATTACGAATAGAAAAAAAAAATTTTAATTACTAAGATCTGTGAATAACTTAGTGTTAATGGCTTAAAATTTTAAGGAATCCTCCTGAAATAAGGAGGCAGCATTGTAAAGTGGAAAAATAATGAAATTTGGAGGAATAAGCACTAGATTTCAGTTCTGATTCTGCCGGGGTGAGATGCGTTTCATCGAACCACTCTTGCCAAGGTTTTCATCTGCCGAAAAGGAATTATTTCACAATGTTATTGCACTTTGCAAATTATAAAGGGCTCTACAGGTGTGAGCTGTTGCTATGATTACCTGCAGAGCCTTTTATATACATGGTCTCGTGGGAGTCTCCTGCAACCTGTGATTGAGACACAGTTGATCTTATTGTACTTTTCTCTGTAGATGGAGAAACTAAGCATCAGAAGAGTCTTCTGATTTATCTGAGGTAACATCACCAAAGCTGGCAGAGGCAAAACTAAACTCCAAATTGCCTGACTCCTAAATTGGTAGATTTTCTACTATACCATACTATCCCAGACTCTAGGAGTGGGGAGGGGAGAGGGAGGAAAAGAGGAAATAAACACTTATCCTATATAATAAAAAGGTTAATATGCAAATTGTCCCCTCAGGAGTTCAACTGACTGGGAGTTTGACCTCTCGCTATGACATGTGCTAACCACCAGGGGGCGGGGAGAAACAAAGGAAGGTCCGGGCTGCCAGGCCCTAATCTGCCCTGACCAGCAGCCAGGCCTAGGGACCCTACCCATGTTCGAATTTCATGCACCGGCCTTCTAGTACTTAATATGCTTTTCTCTACTACAGTGGAAAGTGGGAAGGAATGGGAAAGTCTTGAGTGAAATTCTAGATTTACTGCTAATAAGCTGGGTGAACTTGGATGTAATACTTAACCTCACTGAATCTCCATTTATAAAATAAAGATGATAGTATCTAATTTTGGGGTGGCGAGGATTAAATAAGATGATGTGTGTGCTATCCAGTGTGCATAAAAAGCATTCATTAAAGAAGGTATTAATTAGTATCAAATGCAGGCCTACATGAGGAAGAAGCCAAATACACCTAACGTGGTTGGGGGAAGTCAATAGTTCGCCTGCCCTGATCCCGTAAGGGGCCATTTTGGGGACCAGGAGGATTGAAATATTCTCATCTCCCGTGAATTTCCTCCACTTCAGTTGTTCTAGCCAACAAAGTTGCCTGAAGTTCAGAACATCCTTTCCATTTCTTCCTGAGATTTTCAGTCTCAGGTGGCAGACTAAGTATATACACTTATAAACTCTGCATGAAAATGCTAATAAAAATTTTAAAAATTCAACCATAAAGAGAATAGGAGGGGATGTCATCAATAAACCAGGGAGTTCAACAAATCTCTGTAAAACAAAAACCATATGGGAGAGGGCTGACTGATGAAGCAGACCCTAGGAAGCCTAGATTACTGAGTGGGATTGGACTCCAGGCATCGACGGAGCTGAGGCTAAACACGGGAATTTAGTAAAGATCTATACATTAAAGCAATCCTCCCTCCATAGTCTCTCCTACTTCCTATGCAGAGTGTCCTGAAGCCAGGAGTTTAACCCCCTCGAGCAAAGAAAAACCATCTTTTCTAAAGAAATTGTAAGAACACTCCAGGGAGAACTATAGTTGCTTGTGTGGGATTGGTGACTCAAGTGCAACTTCCTTTAGGATGGCCTCCTCCCAGCCTGTCGCCCAGTCCAAAGCAAAGCGTGTCCTGGTGACAACTCCCACCTCTGCACCCACCATTTCCAGTTGGCCATTCAGTTTCCTCATTTTCCCTAAATAGAAACAGGCACCCAAAAATCATCAGGCATTGAGTCAAATCTATAAAATGGAAGAGAAAGAACAAGGGAATGAGAAGAAATGCTCTTAAAAGAGATTCATGAAACACTTTAATTAATGAAACAGAAGGTAACACGTTAAATAATAGAATTAGTGCCACCACAGAGATATGAATAGATTCATGAAACAAGGATGAAGAAACAGAAGAAACAAAATTAGAAAGAGTTCTTGGAAATAAAAAAGAAAGAAAAATATTGTTTAGATGACAAATTCCAAAGAAAGATAAGATAAAACAAACAAAAAAATTTCTCAGAAAGTAAGTCAAAATGAGCAACTTACAGAAAATTGAAGAGAGAGAGAGAGGCATAGGGGCTTAATCTCAGAGATCCAACATATCACTAATAAGAATTCCAAAAACAGAACAAAGAAAATGGAAGAGATGAGTTTATAAAAGAAATAATAACATACTTTCCAGACATTGTAGAGAAAGAGACTGCAGAATGTCCAGAAAGATAGTGCAAAAAAGAGCCACACCTAGAAATTTCACTGTGAAATTTGAGAACCCCAGAGATTAAAATATTCTAAATCCCTCTAGAGAGCAAAGCAGGAAGAAGGACGTCTATGAGACACTCCTTCAGCCAGAATGATGGTAGCATAAAGGCATTTTCAGACAGGCAAGCTCAAAGAAACTTCACTCCTACCCAGCCCTTGACTGGGAACACGTGGGAAGGTTCTCTGGTATAACGAGGAGTAGGATGCTGTGGATCGAGCCAGGGGAGAGATGAAGGATGACAGCGCATGGGGACAGCTGTGTAGCAGCCCCAGGAAACAACCAGACCCAGATCAGAGCATGGTGCTCTGGGAAAGAGGTTCCTGGAAGAAAATGGTATGACCACTTATGTAGACCAAATGGAATGACCATGCACTCAGGAAAAACAAGTGGATTTGTAATGAAGGCATTGGTTCCAAGAAGGTAACCAGAAACTCCAGGAAAAACAAAAAGCTGTATCAGAGAACCACCATCCAAATAGTTAAAAACCTGGAGTTTCAGAGAGAAAAATGGAACAGTTTTCAAGCAATGGAGAACATGACTAAGGACAGGGAAGACAGTAGGAATACAGTCAAAAAGACATATTATGCTAACACTATGTTCCTCCTTACGACAACAAAAGAGTAATGAGAAACCCCAGGGAGAAAAAAATAGTATATGAAAGACACTTTTGCTAATACAAGGCAAACTGAAATGGGGGGTGCCTGAACTTCATATTAGAACCATTCATGTTTGAGTGGCAAGGTGCTTAGCAGAAAGCATGATACTTACAGACACTATTTGACTATTCGGTGAACAGTTATAATAGTCATAATTGTGGGAAGCCGCCTATTGTCTTCACTAGCAGAGAGGTGTGGACAAGGAGCCCGGAAGGCTGCTGACCCTTGAAGCCCTGGCAAAGTTCAGAGCTCTGCACCCACTATTTAGTCGAGACAATGGTAGCTGAAGCCACTTCCCCACCACATAGTCATGTAAATCCTTATTGATAAGATAGTCTGTGTGTTACTGGAACTTGCCTGCCTAAGGGCTATGGGTGTATCCCAAACTGAATAACAGGGATAAGCAAGGCCAGAACAATGTGTAGTCTTCCCCCTAGAGGTGGACTCCCGCCTGGCCCCCCATTTCCCAAATTAATTCTTTTATAGTCTCTCTTCATTTTGTGTGCGAATGTTATGCCCAGATTTCGTGGTCCCCAAAGACCACCAGCGAGCCCCGACTTCGATGCAAAAATATAGAGCCTTTATTCAAGCTAGCTCAAGCTCCATCCCACACACACTCACCAACGCAGTGGCAGGGCAGGGAGAGAGAGCGAGTTTCAGGAAAACAAAGGATTTATAGGGCGTCTGGAAGTAGTGGATGGGGAAATGTGTGTGGCCCCTGTTGATTGGTCGAGGGAAGGGCCAAGGTTTGGTTGCACAGGGAGCAGGATGCAGTTAGTCTAATTTGGCCTCTGCATCCCTATTGGCTGGTTTGAGTCAGTCTGGCACCGCCCTTTCATGGCCTTCTCCAGAACCCGCACCCTGAACAGAAACCCTGAACCACGCGGGACATGAAAGGGGTTACCACACATAATAATATAAATGCTATCAATTATTCTTCCTATTTAGAATCAACCTATAGACAACTAGCAGAAAATTTGATTTGGGTTGCCGAGCAGGCTATGAATGTGAGCAACTTGGATATTTTAAAACTAGAGGCCCGATGCACAATATTCGTGCAAGAGTCTTGGCCTCCACTGCGTGGCAGCTGCCTCAGCCCTCACAGCTCCAGCTTCGTCTGGAAGATCATCCAGGCAGTCGTTCCACTATTCGGCAATATACTAATTAGTATATTATGCTTTTATTATTATAGATAAAGGTTAGGCCAGTAAAGATTGAGAAGGAGAGGAAGAGCTGAGCTGCCAACATAATACAAAATGAGGACTGGGATATGTTTAAAATGAGAAACAGAGAGTGTAATATGCTAATTAGACCAGACTCCTTCCAGACAACCTTCCAGATGACCTTCCGGATGAAGCTGTGATGGGCGGGGGCCAAGGCAGAGAGACCCCCCAGCCACTGTTGTGGCGGGGGGGGGGGGGAAGGGGGGGTCCAGCCCCCTGCACAAATTTCATGCATCAGGCCTCTAGTTTAGAAATATGAGAAATAGAAAGATGTGAAGAAATAATTAGGAAAGTTAAACGTGATTTCTTCTAGGAAGATTAGGAATTAGTGCCCTTACAAAAAGAGGAAGAGACACAGGAGAGGATGAGATGAGTGGACGTAACCAGGAAGAGAGAGCCCTCACCGACAACTCAACCATGCTGCTGCCAGTACCCTGATCTCAGACTTCCAGCCTCCAGAACCCTGAGAAATAAATGCTTGTTGAAACCACCCAGTCTGCGTTAATTTGATAAAGCAGCCTCAACTGCTCTAGCAAATTACTGTAAAAAAGACCTTTTCTCCTTTTCCAATATAAGCATTTAGTAATATGAATTTCCCCTAAGCTGCTTTAGGTACATTCTACAAATTTTGGTATGTTGACTTTTAATTTTTATTCAGTTTAAACTATTTTTCAGTAAGTGGTGTTGGGACATTAGATCCCTACCTCACACCAAAATAAATTTCAGGAAAAGATTTAATTAAATCATAAAAGAAATAGAGGAAAATATAGACACATTTTTATCTGTTTTGGAAATAGAAAAAAACCTTTCTTAACATTGAGGCAAAAGCAGAAAATAAGCAACAAAAAGGATAAACTTATGTCTTAGTAATAGTAGATAACAATAAAGCACAGAATGAAAAATTCATTGAGATAGGAAACTCCAGTGTAAGACCAGGTTTGGGGCTTCCGCGGGCTCCTGCTGGAAGTGGAGAAGCTGACTAATTGGATTTTGGACATATTGGTATTTGTGGGAATGGCTCTCTCTGTCCAAATGAGCTAGAAACAGATGCACACGTGTAAAACTGAGAAGTGACTGCAGGTTAGAGTTGTATGTTCGGGACAATTCAGCATACAGATGATAGTTAATTCTACTAGAGTGGATGGGATTACCCAGGAATGAGAAAAGAAGTGGTCCCCAGAACCTCAGAACACTGATATTTAAGGAGCAGGGAAGAAGAAAACCTAGGAAGACTTCGTTTTTTTCAAGGTAGGAGGTAGTCTAAGTCAGACTTATCTTGTGGCCGAGATAATACCTAGCACTGTGCAGGATATGTATTGGATATTCAATATAAACCCAATTGTTTTTTTCTCCACTTGTTTCTTACATTTAATTAATTTAAAAATAGATAAATTTATGTGATTCAAAATTCAATAGGTGTAAAAGGATATTTTCCTGGTAACCCTGTCCTCTCTTTTTCCTCCCTGGAATCAACAAATATCAATACTTTCTTGTATATCCTTTCACAGATATTTTATGAACATGCAAGCAAATAAGAATATGTTTTCTTCCCTTTTTAAAACCTTCTGGTTTCAACTCCCTGCTTTAATTGACAAATTATATTAGAGATGGTGTCATGTCCCTATATAGTGTTTTCCTTCTTTTTATGAGGATAACATTTCAATTTACAGGTTATCATAATTTGTTTAACCAGATCCTTGGTAATAGCTATAACTAATCATGCTGGGATAGAAAGCTTTGATAGCAAGTCATTTGATGGTGGTAGTTTTAAAATGTGTCAACTTGATTTGGCTAAACCATGAACTTCACAGTTCTTTTCCTTGTATGTTCCCTGTGAGAGTGGGACACAGGAGACATTTCTGTCACGTGAGATTGGATTGAAGTGAAGATGCAGCCATACTGTTTTGCCTTAGAAGGTCAGGATGGGGTCAGCAGGTGCTTTTGCAGCGCATAAGACTTGTTGCTTGGCTGCAGGATCTTCTCCTTAGAGTAGAGCAGTGGGCTCTGCCCACTCTACCTTTAGAAAAAGTTCTGCTAAGGCTTCTCATCTGCTTTTACAGCTTACTTTCCTATATTTAAATGTGTAGACCCTCTGAAATCAATTTTTAACAATGTAGTCCCTTTGGAATTTGTCCATGTGTTTACCCAGAATTCCAAGGCCATTTATTGAATACTGTTTCCCTCCCATGGATTTTAATGCCATTTTTATCATATTATACATTCCTGTAATTATTTGGGTCCATTTCTAGACCTTTTCATCCTTTCTACTGGTTCTATATAATGGTATTTTAAATTTATTGAAATTTATAATATTTAAAAATATCTGGTTGGTCCATTTCCCTTTAATTACTCTTCATTTTGAGAATTTTACTGAGAAATCTTGTTTCTTTTTTTACACATAAGTTTAGAATCAACTTGTCTAATTTAAAAATCCACCTAACATTTTTATTGGAATTACATGAAATTCATAGATGAACTTAAGGAAGCGTTGATATTTTTATGCTACTGAATCTTCCTAGCTAAGAACACAGTGTACATCCTACTTAATAAGGTTTTTTTTATTGCTTCCAAAAGTAAATTTTTAAAAAATTTTGTTTGGTAGTGACTGCACGTGTATTGCTAAGTTTATGTCTAGCTAACTTGACTTTTTGTGAGACAACTGAAATACGTTTTTTCTTCCATTATATTTTCAAACTGGCAATAATTTATACATTTTCCCTCATTGTGCTCTTAAGTGGGACACACCTGAACTGTTGCAGGCTGGTTATTCTCTTTCATTTCTCGGTAAGTTTCCTGGGCAGTATTAAAAACAGTAAATTAAATACTGCAGCTCTCTTGCAAATTTCTTTCTCAGCCACTTGGTTCCAAAATTCCTTTGCAGGGTCACAGAAGGTGTCCCTCTCTGCTGGTACTTTAGTCAAATCAAGGTTTTTGTTTATTCCTTTCTTTCTGTGGGCCAAATAGTGGGAATGTTTTTGGTTAAAATTGGAGTTTGATCTCATCAAGTCTGCAAACTGAGCAGTCAGGATGCTGCCAGCAGTGCTGTTATCTGTTCTGAGGACCCCCCTGGTGTGGATAATTGTGCAAGTCTGTAGAAATTGCTAAGGCCATATTTTCATACCCTCTTGTGAACTGACACAACTTTCAGTGCTAAGAGCATAAAAGTCACTGTGATTTCATCACATTAATTAAATAAAAATGGTTAGAACGGCAAGGGATTTGAGATCACACATCTAGTCTAAAGCTTTCATTTCATAGATGCAGGTGCCCATGGTAGTTAAAAAGTGATACCTCAAAATATTAAATATAGAATTACCATATAACCCAGCAAGTCTTCTGGGCATTTATCTGAAGAAATCCCAAATACTAATTTGAAAAGACACGTGCACCATATGTTCATTGCAGCATTATTTACAATAAATAGCCAAGATATGGAAGCAACCTAAATGTCCACTGATAGACAAATATATAAAGAGTATGTGGTACTTACATACAATGAAATATTACTTGGCCATAATAAAGAATGACATTTTACCATTTGAAGCCACATAGATGGACCTAGATTATGCTAAGTGAAATAATTCAGACAGAGAAAGTCTAATGCCTGATTTCATTTATTTGTGGTCTAAAAAATAAAATAAATGAATAAAACAGAAACAAACTCATATGATACAAAATATATTTTGCTCGTTGCCAGATTAGAGGGTGGTTGCAGGGATGGGTGAAAAAGGAGAAGAATTAAGATGTACAAATTGCCAGTTATAAAAACAATCCCACGATGTAAAGCCCAGCACAGGGAGTATAGTCAATAATCCTATCTAATAAAGAAGGAATATGCTAATTGACCCTCACTCCATCACAAAGATGGCAGTGCCCACAGCCAATAAAAAGGGGATATGCTAATTGACTGCCCTGCCCTCAAAGATGGCAGTGCCCACAGCCAATAAGGAGGGAATATGCTAATTGAGCACCCTGCCCTTAAAAAATGGCAATGCCTACAGCCACAAAATGGCTGGCAAGGGAGGGCAGTTAGGGACAACCAGGCCAGCAGGGGAGGGCAGTTAGGGGTGAACAGGCCAGCAGGGGAAGGTAGTTAGGGGTGACCAGGCCTGGAGGGGAGGGCAGTTGGGGGCAATTGGGTTGGCAGGGGAGCAGTTAGGCATTGATCAGGCTGGCAGGGGAGTGGTTAGGGGGTGATCAGGTTGGCAGGCAGAAGCGGTTAGGGGCAATTAGGCAGGCAGGCAGGAAAGCGGTTGGGAACCAGCAGTCCTGGATTGTGAGAGGGATGTCCAAGGGGTCCCATATTAGAGAGGGTGCAGACTGGGCTGAGCCCTCCCCCCCTTCCCCCGCTGCATGAATTTTGTGCACCAGGCCTCTAGTATTGTAATAACTGTGTAAGATGCCAGGTGGGTATTGGGGTGATGACTTTGTGAGTTACATAAATATCTAATTTATATATATATATATATATATATATATATATATATATATATATATATATATATATTTATATATATATACAAACTAATATATTTTAAGTCAATTTTAATTTAAAAATTATAAACAATAATAAAATAGTGATTAATTAAAACTGCAGACTTCAGATGCCAGTGTTGGTGCTACCTCTTCTAACTTAAACTGACACTCTCTCCTTTAACTTGAACTGTCTCAACATGTAAAAGGTGCCTTCTACACCAGTCATTGTTTTCCATTGTAACCCTAGAGTGAAAAACACCCAGTCAACCACAAAATGCACTCATTGGTGAGTCAGGCCAAGTGGTAGTGCTTGACTCCACCCCTAGACTCAAAATGTGATCTGGGGACCCCCTGTAAGATGGCAAGGCCCTTTCAGACAGTGTGAAAGGCCAAAACTCTTTTTATAATAATATTAAAACACTAGAGGCCCAATGCACAAAATTCGTGCAAGAGTAGGCCTTCCTTCCCCCAGCTGCTGGCACCAGCTTCCCTCCAGCAACCAGGACCTGGGCTTCACTCCAGCCACCCGCGGGCACCCAGGACCCGGGATTCCCTTGCAGCCCCAGCTTCGTCTGAAAGGTAGTCCGGAAGGACATCTGGTCTAATTAGCATATTATGCTTTTATTATTATGGATTATTTGACTTTTATTTGCTCAGGAATGTCTTCTAGAAATTTCCAAGAAAGTAGGTTTAGGATACAAAGACATGTGTGTATTTTCAGAGCTTAACTATTTTCTCAATGCTCTTATTGAGCTCTTATGGCCTTGAGTTATGCTTGTTGTAGTCTCTTTAACCTCATTATTGTCCAATAAATTATTATTTTTAAATCCTGAAGTTTGCCTCTAGCTTATGAGGAAACCCAAGAAGTAAACACACGTTGTTTTGATTTACAATCATTATTTTTAAAGTTTTAATTTTTTTTCCTAAAATTGCTCTAAAAAGAACAGTTATTAATTAAAGACTAAAAGTATTATGGTTCCCATTCAGTTGTGGTGTCACTTGGAGACCATTCACTCAGTGTTTACAGAAAAAAAAAGAATTAAATATTTTAAATGTAGGTGTGATGAATTCTTTAAAAGCTAAAAATTATTTGTTACAGCTTTTCATACTAGAAATGGAAAAAACAACAACTCAAAAACACGTTAAGGAGTAAGTTATCTTTTTACTAGAGGCCCAGTGCATGAAATTCGTGCATGTGGGCGGGGTCCCTCAGCCCAACCTGCACCATCGGGGGATGTCTTACTACTGGCAGTTGGACATCTCTCTCACAATCCTAGATGCTGCATACACCAGTGACCATAGTTTTCATACAGGTGAAAGGCATCTTGCTGTTGTATGGGCAGCTACATTTTTTTTTTTTTTGCTGCATAACATGATTCTTCTGAAAATGAACCATTTTCCCCATCTTATGGGTGGAAAAACTGAAGCAGAGAGAAGTTAAGTAATTGGCTTTGTCACACAGTTATAAATGTCAGAATCATGGTGACCACAAAATGTGCAAATCAGAGTCCATGCATGTCATTGCTGCATCATCCTGTTTTTTCACTGTTAGAGTAGCCTTGTCAGGTTTTAATTTTTAAATCTTAGAGACTGTTCCCAAAATATAGGGTAGGAACCTGGCTGGCCATCAGGGCCAATCTGTGGGGTGACAAGTAGGTGGGGTGATCAGAGGGCCCCCACTGGTGCCCACCTTGGTTGGTGGCCTGGCACCGCCTGCTGGCCATCCCCACCCCCTGATCACCACCACTGGTCACCTCCCTCTCAGGGGGCAGATGCTCAATGCATGAGCTGCCCCCCATCTGGGGCATTGAGCATCTGCCCCCTGGTGGTCAGTGGCATCATAGTCGTTCCACCATTTGGGCGATTTGCATATTAGGGTTTTATTATATAGGTTGTTGGCTGGAAGAGTGCCCAAGTTTGTATTACTGATCTTTGAAGGTCTTTGTCACACAAAACACTGAATAACTTTTTTGAATCTCCTAGTTTATCCTGGAACAAGTCTGTTGACATTTTGCACAGGTGATATAATAGCCAAGATGAGCAAAACTGCTAGCACTTTAGCATGAATCAAGGCAGCGGATTGAATTATACCAGGAGCCTTTGTATTCTTCACTACACGGTTACAACAGTAACCCAGCTTCACTTAGGAATGTGCTTGATTTCATTGTCTCAGCTCTTTGAGTACACGCCTTTTTAATATTCCCACATGACAAGATGGGAAGCACTGGTGCTGCCGTATGATGGTTGTCTCCAAGAAAAAGCATCTGTGCAACTTTTACAGTTGTGAGCTAAACAAACAACTTTTGTTATAGACATCATTTTTACTTGAAAGAACCCCAGACAGACAAATTCTGATTATTCAAAGTGGGCTATTTGCCAAACATTGTGTTGAAAATGATTATTTTCCTTTTGTTTCAAGGAAAATAATTGATACCTTTCCTTCCAATGATAAAATTAAACTTTCAGGGGAAATTTAGAATACTGTAAAAACTTGAATTCACCACCATGAGTTTGACAGCTTCTCAATACTTCCCCTATAAAATAGATGGTGATATTAATGAATTCTTTTGTGTTGTATGAAGTAGATCAACATTCAGAAGATCTGTGTAACTCAGTAAATGAATATTTTCTAAACAAAAAATGTGTGATGTTATTGAAATATTCATGAGTAAAGTATCTATTCAAAGTATCAAGTAGACTAATGGATTTTAATGTAACAAAATATGTAAAGTTCATTATTATGGTTTCTGATTCCACACTCCAACCTAAATACTATCACTTGCCAAGTTTGGGGTAGTATCAAAGAATATCCATAATTCTCTGAAAAGCTATTCAAATACTCCTCCCTTTCCGAACTATCTATCAATGTGAGGCCAGATCTTAGAAAGGGACATAAGATGGAGTTGATTTCCTCTTTCTGCATGGATGTTGTTGGCATATGAAGCCTGGAGCCACTGCAGCCATTTGGGGCCCGTGAGGAGAGGCAGACTAATGAATCAACCAGTGTGGGGAGGATGGCAGAACATAAAGGCAGCTTGGTCCATGATGATATCGTTATTCTATAAAACTAGCCCTGCCCCTGCCCAGTCTCCGGATTTCCTGTTAGATAGCCAATACATTTCCCGTGGCTTAAGCCACTGTAGTGAGGGTTTACCTTTACTTTTAACTGAAAATATCCAAACCCCTCTGGATATTCACACATATTTTTTCTTGCCCTCACCTACTCCATCTGGCTCTCCATTCTTTGGTTGTCCTTGGGGGAGAAGACCATGTAACAGAGTGAAAAGCACAGACTTTTGACTCAGATTGCCAGGCCCAAAGCTGGGCTTAGTCACATGTCCGCTGGTGAGACAATGGCAAATTCCTGAATATGCTAGACTTTGGTTTCCTCATTTGTGGAAGGTGGCTAATCAGAAGTTAAATTTCATGAAGTTATGGTGAAGATTCAAGGAACTAGTACATTTAAAGAAATTGGAATCATTTTCACCTTCTTCACAATCCATAAAAGGAGAATCCAGACAAGGTGATTATTCAATAAACCATGTCTTTGGTCACACACTTTGTTTAGACCAGAATATTAGGTTAGACTATCTGAGGTGACCAATATCCCAACATTTCTGACTTATAAAAAACAGCATTTTCACTTGGTTCAATCTACCACCCCTGAAAGTTAAGCTTTAGAACTGTGAAAGAAAGCTTTCTTTTTAAAAAATTTTTTTCAATTACAGTTTACATTCAATATTATTTTGTTTTAGTTTCAGGTATACAGAATAGTGGTTAGGCAATCATATACTTTACAAAGTGTTCCCCCAATATTTCAAGTACCCTGCCTGGCACCACATATAGCTATTACAATAGTATCCTATACAATAAAACTCTAATATGCAAATCAACTGAACAGCCCAGTGACTGGTGCAATGACCAGTCAGTATGATGTATACCTCCCCCTGAGAGGGAGGAGATGTGGGAGGGGGGAGGGCGGGACCAGCCAGAGGGCGATGCCAGGCCACCAGCCAAGGTGGGTGCCAGCAGGGGCCCCCAGATCACCCTGCTGGCCAGTCACCCTGTAGATTGGCCCTGATCACTGGCCAGGTCTACGGGCCCTACCCTATATATTGGGAATAGTCTCTTAGATTTAAAAATTAAAACCTGACAAGGCTACTCTAAACTGAAAAAACAGGACAATGCAGGATGACGTGCATGGACTCTGGCTTGCACATTTTGTGGTCAGCCCTGATTCTGACACATAACTGTGTGACAAAGCCAATTACTGAACTTCTCTCTTCCTCAGTTTTTCCACCCATAAGATGGGGAAAATGGTACTACTGCCTCAGAAGGATCATGTTATGTACGACTTTTTATAATAAGGGGAAAAATGTAGCTGCCCATATACTGCAAGATGTCTTCTCCTGTATGAAAAGTATCATCACTGATGTATGCAGCATCCTGGATTGTGGGAGTGAGTCCGACTGCCTGGGATTGGGCCTAAGCCAGCTGTCAGATATCCCCTGAGGGCGCAGGCCTGGCTGAGGGACCTTCACCCCCATGCATGAATTTTGTGCACTGGGCCTCTAGTTGACTATTCCCTGTGCTGTACTTTACATCCCCATGACTACTCTGTAACTACCAATTTGTACTTCTTAATCCCTTCACTTTTTCCACCATTGTTTGTCATATAAGCAATCTGTGATGCCTCATTCATGAAAAAAAAATACATTTCAATAGTGTATGTTTGATATTTCAGTTTTTCAGTGCAAAAGACCAAAATGTAAAGGAATAAATGGCAGCAACTTAGATGAATGTTATTCATCTCATGACCCTGGTTGGGTCACATGGATTGGGATATGATTTCTTAAGCTGTTAAAAAAATATATTTTTAGTTGATTTTAGAGAGGAAGGGAGAGGGAGCTAGAGATAGAAACATCAATGATGAGAGAGAATCGTTGACCAGCTGCCTCCTGCACAGCCCTCCACTGTGGTTCAAGCCCGCAACCCGGGCATGTGCCCTGACCAAGAATTGAACCATGACCGCCTTGTTCATAGGTTCATGCTCAACCACTGAGTTACGCCAGCTGGGCTCTTAAGCTTTCAATAGTCTGAGAACTCAGCTATCTTTTTCACTAAATTGGTTTAAATTTAAATTAGAGAAGAATTCCACAATAAAAAGTGTGGCCTTTTAACACCTTCCACATGGGATAGTAACATACCAACCATCAGCTAAAATGAACTTGATTTTTTCAAAACACCAAGCATTTGGCAAATGCTGTGCTGAACCACTCACCACCCTGCTCACTGATGTCAAGTGCTGGGGCCCCCCCTGTCACCACACTGCCTAGTGTTATGAGCAGAAGGGGCACAAATAGCACAGCTACGCAAGGTATCCCAGAAAAAGAATGTGATGGCCTCACATGCCCTCACAGTCCATTCCCCCTTAGGACAGGACAAGGCAACCAGGTTTCCAGAGGCAACACCCCTCCCCTTTAATGCAGCAAGCACCCAGGTGTGGCCTCTCCTCCAAGGAGCAAACCTGCAGGGGATGAGAGGGTTACGGGCTGTGGGTGGGGGAAGAGATGTGAACACTCCATGGTTCACTCTCTTTGCAGAGGGTCACTTTCTGTTTGGAATCCAAGTCTGTGCTCTGGAATGCTGATGTGGGCCTATTCATGCCCATGGAAACCACCCCGTGGAGTGCTGGCCTGAGGCCACGTGGTGAACTACACTTGTACCAGGAGTGGAGCCAACTCAGGAGCTCCCTGGTGGTCTGAGTCTCAACCCAAATCTCTCTTTTGTTTCCCAAATGGCTTCTCTCCCAAGCTCTGGGAAACTAATACAAGCGATGTTAAATGGAGAATGATCCTGAGGTCTATAGGGACCCCACGCTTGGCCTCAGGGCTTGGCCTGCAGGACTGGCATCCTGAGCCACCTAGGGTCAGGCACTTGGGCTCTTTTTGGAGCAGGTGTGGGCTGAGCAGCCTATGGCCAGACCTCCCAAAGCTTGGCTGTTCAGGACTTCTGTGCTTGCTGCTTCTGTCTCCTTCTGCCTGCCCCCTTCCTCCCCCCCCCCCCCTCCATGATAGGAGTTACCTCTGGATAGGGGAGGGAGCAAGATTGGGGAAAGAAGAAAGATAATTTCAACTTTATTTGCAGTATTCCGTTTCTTTCATAAAGTTAAAGGTCTCTATATTTTCTTTAAACTTTTTAAAACAAATACTTTTGTTACTTTAAGATGTCTCAAGCTAAAGAAGCTGTCCAGGTATTGTTGAAGTTTTTGACTTCCCCTGTCAAAATTCAGCTTCTAAGAATGAATTAAAAAAGGTCATTAGTCTTGCCTTCCTGATTTACAGACCGTTCTTTTGATAAAGCTTATGTCTCTCAGCTGTGGTTGGAGACATAAGCATCTGGTACACCTTCTCATTCCCCCAGTCCACATGTACAGACTGAGCACACATTGTGTATGCCATGCACTGGCTTAGACACTAGAATGCTATAGTAACTAAAAGAGATACAGCCCCTGACATCCTGGAGGTATTCCTTCAATAGACGTTGCCTTTCTTTCCTCTACCTTTATAAACATTCTACCTGGCCTGCACAGGAACTCAGAAGAATCTTGACATTGTGGAGAACGAATTCTTTTCTCCGTTACAACTTGTTTCTAAGTGAAACCAGCTGCTACATGTTGTCATGGTTAATTTCATGTGTCGACTTGGGTAGGCCATGGTGCCAGATATTTGGTCAAACATTATTCTGGGTGGTTCTCTGGTGTGTTTTTTGGATGAGATTAAAATTTAAATCAATGGATTTTGAGTAAAGCAGATAACCCTCCAAGATGTGGGTGGGCCTCATCTAATCACTTGAAGGTCTTTACTAGAACAGACTGGCATCCCTGAGCAAGAAGGGGTGCTGCCAGCAGATGGCCTTCAGACTCGAACTACATCAGCCTGGGTTTTCAGGCTGCTGGACTAGCCTGCAAATTTTTGACTTGTACCTCCACAACTGTGTGAGACAATTCCTCAGAATAAGTTATATATATATATCAATAATATGAATTATCTAGAGAGCCATGACTAATACACATGTACACCCATAAAATCTCATATAACACACACAACAGACAGTGAAATATCAAGAAAAATGAGGGTTGGAGAGGGTTCACAGCTGCTAATATGTAGCACTGTCAGTGAAAATACACGAGTTTTAGTTGCTAAGGTTGAAAGAATTCTTAGAAATAATCTAGATCTGTGGTATTCAAACTCCTGTTTCCCAAAATCTTACCCAGAATTCCAATATGTCAAAATAGGGTAAAGGAGCCAACTTATTTCAACTGCCTTATTTTTCCTACTCCTCTCCCTCAGGCATCCCTGGTTACATATCTCCTTGAATGTTTCAGCCTGTTGCTTATATATTGGATTAGTGTATATGCTCTCCAGTAATATATTCTTGCATATCCCAGTTTTATTTTTATTGTAGTGCTAATCAAGTCTGTGCCAATATTATATAGATATAAGTTTCTTATCTTCATGGCTCTTGTACAACTATAATAAAGCAGCTGCAAATTCAATAAAAACATTACTACCAAACCAATAAACTTTAACTTGATAACATTAATTTAATTTGCCTAATGATGTTGGTTTGCTCAAACTAAATTATTACTGGTAATATAAATAGGACAATGCTTCCCATGGAGAAGGCTTTTGTGTGGTTAATATGCCCACTCTGTTTGTTGTTAAAATTACTGGGCAGACTTCATTTCTATGAGGCCCCTCGTATCATCTAGCCTTCCCTTGACGTGAAACGCTGGGGCCTCTTCGCTGCTTTCCTGGTTATATCATGGAAATTAAAGCATAACATCCGATGCCAAAGGGAAGGTCAACATGAACAGACACCAGGCTCTGGTGGAGGGCAGCAGCCCTTGGTTAGATAAAAGCTTATATGAGTTTTCATCAACATGAAAAACTAATAGAAGAGAAAAGGTTAATAATTAGTGAATCTAATGTGTGGATGTTCTCATCTTATCCTTGTGACTTTTTTTGTAGGCTTGAAATGTCTAAACTTAAGATGCTGGGGGGCAGGGGGGAGAAATCCTCATAGAGAGCTCACAGCTCTCAAGACTATATCTAGACTGCCCTGTCCCCGTGTGAGAAACATTAATCTACTTCAACCCTTTCCTCTATAGATTGGAAAGCTGAGGCCCCGAGAACAGACATTACTTAAGGGGATATTACCAGGTTAATTAGTGGAGATTCAAGCTTAGAATCTCAATCTCTTTGCCCAGACTCTTCACCATATTGGCTATGAATTATAAGGCTTAGAATCCTACAGTTCTCACAGGGTTATATTTTACTGCAAGAAATCGGTGAGAATTTTACAACCTGTGTTTTGAGAGCATTACTAAGCCAACCTTTGAGAAGATACCAGCTTAAATATCCCAAATACATCAGAGGCATAATAAAGAGACCAGCCTATAGGGAGAAGGAGCCAAGACTTCATTTAAACTGAAAAAATATTTATTGTTTTACTCCAGTGACAGTTAAATACTCCAGTCAGTAACACCTGAGGCAGGGCAGGACCAGGGGGCTGGGGCCTTGCCTGTGCCTGGATCCACCTGAAGGCACCTTCTACGCACCAAGTCCTACCTCTACCCTGTCCTTTAATTTTTCATCGGTGGGAAAAAAAGATAATATAAAGCTTAGGAAAAGAAGCAAAATTAATACATAATAGCACCTTGAAAATGGGAGAATGAAATAAAATACAAAATGTTTTAGGAACCGCTCGTCAGTTAAACTATCATTTTCCTCCAAAGGACAGGAATCTGATTCCAGGGTTAAATAGCAGAATGACTGAAAGATGTAATTATTGCCAGGACTAAATTTCTAAGGAGTTAAGAGGAATTTGTAAAATGCTTGAGCAAGTAGTATTGTCTCTAGCATACTTGAGAGGGTCAAGTTCCTGGGGAAAAGCCAGGTGGGGAGCCATATCCTGTTTAATGTGAAATACAGACACTATAGGTATTCATCAGAGGAAATTACATGCAGAGAGAGAGATCCAAAGGAAACCTTATTCCCCCTGCTGCAAATATACAGAACTGCAAATATACGGCCCAAGCGAACCATCTTTTGGTTTTCAATAAACAGTCAACAACTTCTGTACGCTATAATTTAGTTCTTAAGTGTCTACACTTACAATTAAGTTGTGGATGGATCGTTTTGACCACAGTCTTAGAAGTTGCACAATGTTTTCCACAAATGTTAGGTTCACAGTCCATTAGAAGGATCCTGGATCTTGGGCCAGGGTGCCAGCTAGCAGTGTGGTGCCTTTGGGAGAGTCTGGTGGTGGGAAATGAAAGTCTGTAAACTGGGCAGTTGGGAAACAAAAGTTTATAAGCTGTCTGGGCAATTCCATTCGTTCTCATTTCACCTCCCTTTGGAGCGCAGCAGAAGCCAGCTTGGGCAGATGCAGCCAGGGGCTGAAAGTCTTGGAATGACTTTCCATGGAATGGCTGGACTGGCCAAGAAGGTGGTTTCCGGAGAGAGGGGCTTCGATATTTGCTATTCCCCAAAAGTGTTGCCCCACTGTACTCATTCTTTATACTCATACTACCACTGAGTGTGTCACCCAATTCTGTGGGTGCATCCACCATCCATCTGCTCCTAATGTACCTTTTCTAACCTGGATCTCCAACTCAGATCTGTCTTATACACACACGGGTTGAATAACTCCACTTGGAGTCCTGCAGTCAACTCAGGCTTATGTTTCCAGCCTCATGCCTTTTCCTCCTTCTGTGTTTGCTGTCTCCTTGGAAGGCAACACCAGGCACCTGAGGGTCATTTGTGACTCTGCGTGACGTTCTCATAAATATTTGTTGACTCTCTTCCCTGTCCATGACTAGTTGTTTCACCCCCTCTTCCCACACTGCTTGGTGTTCCTATCTTGAATTTATTCTCATTGACTCAGTTCTTTAGTGGTTCCTCGTTGCTCACAGGAATCAATTCAAGTTCCTCGGGACAACAGTATAGGCCTTTCAGTCTGATTTCTTCCTTTCCTCAGTTCAACTCTGACATTCCACCCATGCCAGAATCTAGACATTCTACATACAACATCAAAGCCACGTGCCTCTTTCATGCTTCTCCTTGTACCTGAAATGTTTTTGTTCAGACGCACTTCCTTACTTGTCTGGCTAATTTTCAACTCATCCTCTCAGATGTAGTTCAGGGGTCTGCTCTTCCTGAAAGTGGTCCTTGCCTTCCATTATGGGGTTGGGTGTGGCACCCCCACACAACTTAGTATCCACAATATACCTTTGTCATTTTGTGTATTATAATGATCTCATGGTCTCACTTACACACTCATCTGTAAGCTCCATAATGAGCAGGGACTCTGTATCCTCAGAATTCAACAAAAGCACTTCAAAAACATTTGCTGGATAAATGAATAAATGACCTAAGTCTACTTTGCTGGTCCTCCAGGAACTACATCCAAAACAACTATGATACACCTATCCCCAAAAGGGGCCTGTTGGGCATCCATGGAGGGAAGGTGAGCTCAAAGTTCTACTACTCGAAGCATGGTAAACAACAGCCTTGGGAGGGCTAGAAGGCTGATGCTGTATGCCAAAGATCTAGATGACAGTGAAATGAAGGTCTTGAAGAACTCAAGAAATGGAGTCGTAATTGTGGTTTACTAGTTCTACGGATTGAACTCCCTTCTGAGCCTTAACCTCTAAAGGGGACCCTTGACTTTGATCAACTCTAAATTTCCTTTAGTTTTCAAGAAATGCCACCAGTTAGAGCAAAGTGACTTCGCCCAGGCATAAAATGTGATGAACTATGAGAAGAGGATAGACACATGTGCTGTGGCACCCTCAGGTGGTATCCCGTTCTCTAGAACAGTGGTAGATATTTGGCAATGCTAGAGATACTTTGTTTGTTCTTTTGTGGGGGATAAGGGGAGAGATATGCTATAGTACATAGTGGGCAAAAAGCAGGGATACCACTGAACATCCTACAGTGCACAGGACAGCCTCCCACAGTGAAGAATTATCTGGACCCAAATGTCATTGCCAAGATGGGGAAACCCTACCTGGAGCTTTAGTCCTTTGCCTTTGTCTCAAAATTTACCAACAGGCCCATGGCTCAGGCACAGTGATTTCATGCAAAACAGATAAGCAAACACTCCTGTGCCTTCTTCAGACACTGGAAAAGGTCACTATCACTGGACCACCGAAGAGAGTTTCAAGTTGTGTGCGTGTGGAGGGGCTGCGGGGGAGGGAGAGGGAGTGGCAAAAAGTTCAGACTTCACTTCGGCAAATTTGTCCTGACTAGCACATTCCAGTGGCAAGGGGAGCAGGCAAGATGGATTCTGGACAAAACTGTGCTATAGTCAAATTTATAATATTCCAGTTTCTCCCAGTGAACTGTCCACTGTCATCTTGGTCCTTGCCCTCTAGTCTAGTGGAGGATGTGACACTTTAGTGGCCACATTCCCTCTTCATCTTGAAAACATTTCCATGATACCTTCTAAGATACTAGGAAACCCTCTTTGATCCATGTGTCTTTAATGCCACAGTTCTTATAGCTTCTATTGCACATCCAGTGCTTAGTATGGTTCAGTGTTATTCACTGAAGGTACCTGTAACCATAATCACATCCTTAATTGGACTGCAAGCCCTTTAGAGAGTTTTGTGCCTCCCCCCGCCAAACCCAGTGCCCACCGTACCACTGAGACTGGCAGAAGTTCATTGAAAACTTGTTTGATTGATTTCTACCTTCTAAGGAGAAAATTAGCTAATTACAATAAACTCAATCCTGTTAATGAGGGGATGCTGGCCCTAACAAATATACTCTTGATGCCTCCTTTTCTCTATACATCCCCTCCCCCTTGCACCCCTATCACATTTCAGTAGGATTTCAGACTGGGAGATAGTATTGTGAAGAGGGGAAGATGTGTGGGTCACCAAAGTTTGGATGGCTCCTTTCCTTCACACCTGGCCAAGGTGAGAATTTTGCAGAAGAATACTTTCCTAGACTCCTCTCACAGTCCTATGGGAAGTGGTTGGGGCTTTGCTCTTATTGCCTCTTTCCAAACTTCTAGTTGAAATAGAAGCAAAAACGTGTGGGGCATGGAGAAGTGGTGACAGGACTGATGGATAGGAAAAGGGTTTGTGGTATCTCTTCATCCCATTCTTATCTTTCCAAGCTTATGTTCTAGTTATTACTCATGTCTGCTTAGTTAACATATAGACTTGGGACTCTAACAATTGGGGATTTTCATGGGTATAATATACTTGTTGTCCAGTGCACGAATTTGTGCACATTGGAAGGAAATTAATCAGAAGAAATATTATAATATCACTATTTGCCCTTTCTCTATAATAAAAGTGTCAACCAAATTCACAATTGACAATGACAGATCGAAACACATTTGTGTGGCATCAGTGAGAACTTTATATGTACCACGCATGCACAAGTCAACTTAGCCTTTTATAGACACAGAATAAACTTACTTAATTAGACCTGCTTTCTGATTTAGCTAAACTTTTTCCAGCCCAGTGAAGCACCCCAACTTCTCTTTCAGGTAATTGTCAGCAACACAGCAGTAAATATCAACACGAAGCATATTATTATTGTAGATCACACAGGGAGAACAAAGGGTGAAATATTTAACTGCAGCAGTGTTTGACTATATTATGCACAATAAGAAAACCTGAAGTCATTTTCAAGGTTCACAATTTCTTACTTCTTTTAGTCAGGTCAAGTTTCTAAGCTTTCTAAATCTTCGTTTCCCAGCTAATGAAAAGAAAATAAGATTCCACCAAGTCTCCTATCTACCTACTCCAGGACTTCTGTGAGGATCAGATGAGATGAAGCATAGGAAAACATTTCACAGGTATTTGGTTAAAGTGTAAAATGTTTCCACCTGGCTATAAAGCAAGTTGTGTTCCTGAGCTAAAGAAACTCCAAAGAGGCTAGTTGCTAGGGAAAGGAAGCCAAGCATTGCTAATGATGTCATTACCTGGTACCCATAGCCACAATTTCCAGTGGCTGAGCTGTGGACCACATTTTGTGCCATGGGGTCTTGGCTGCAATTTGGTGGGCTATTGCTCTGGGGTGGTGGCAGGGCCTGTGCCCCACTTGGGGGAAACCGAGCGTTGCTTTGTGGGCACAAGGTGCCATTTCTCTGTAAATGGTCAGTGTGCATCATGGCAACTCCTGGGTTGAGCGCCTGCCCCCTGGTGGTCAGTGCACATCATAGCAACCAGTCAGTCAGACACTTAGCATATTTAGCCTTTTATATATATAGACTAGGGGACTGGTGCACGAAATTCATGCACAGGTAGGTGGGGGAGGGGGAGGGCAGGTGGAGAGTTCCCTCAGCCCCACCTGCAGCCTCCCCAATTTGGGAGCCCTCAGGAGATGTGCTACTGATGGCTTGGGTCCACTTCATGTGGTTCTCTGCTCTCTGCCAGGCCTGTCTGCTCCACACCATGGGGATGGGCAAGCAGGCCCTGCTGGGTGCTGCTTGCAGGCTAATTGCCTGCTCCCTGGTCACCCCATTTGCCTGCTCTCTGGTGGATGCAGCCACCACCCAGCAGTCCGTGCTGGGTGCTGCCTGTGGGTCCCCATTGCTTCCTCCATGGTTGCCCTGCTTGCCTGCTCCCCAATCGCCACTGCCACCACCCAGCAGACCCTGCTGGGTGCTGCCTGCGGGTCCTGATTACTTGCTCCCCCTTCGCCACAGCCACAGCTCAGCAGGCCCTGCTGTGTGCTGCCTGCTGGTCCGATTGCCTGTTTTCTGGTGGCCTGCTTGCCTCTACCCCCATGGCGGCCACCACTGCCCAGCAGGTCCTGCTGTGTGCTGCCTGTGGCATGCTTGTCTGCTAGGGGTCACCACAGTGACCTCCCAGAGATTCCTTGCTCCCCCGTGGTGGTGCAGCAGCCCTTGCTGGGTGCTGCCTACAGTCTGATTACCTGCTCTCTGGTCACCCTGCTTCCCTATTCCCCCGTAGCCCAGCAGGCTCTGCTGGGTGCTGCCTGTGGGTCCCCATTGCTTTCTCTCCCATTGCTTGCTTAGCACCCTGTGCTGGCCGATGGGACACAGTGGCCCACCAAGCCACCTCTCTGGGTGCCGGAAGGTGCTTTTAGCACCGGCTGCCCAGGCTGATCAGACCCAGGAGCAGCTGCATGCTAAGGCCAAGGCCAGGGCGGGTACTTAGCGCCCTGTGCAGGCCGATGGGACAGGCCTCTCTGGGCACTGGAAGGTTTTGTAGTACTGGCCGCCCAGGCTGATCAGACCCAGAAGCAGCAGCATGCAGGGCGCTAAGTACATGCCCCCAAGATTGGTCTCTTCCCAGGCCCCAGCTGCAGGGGCTGGGGCTTGCCTGGCCGGCTCCCAGCCTTGCAAGCCACCTCCACCTCGATCTGTCTATTTCCAGGCCGCAACCTTGGGGCCTGCTCCTCCCGCCCATCTGCTCTGTTGGACCCCGGTGCGGTGGGCCTCTGCCATCTTGGCTAGGCTAATTTGCATATAGTTGCTCTGATTGACTGGTGGGCATGGCTTACCCGTCCCAAAGAGACGATTAATTTCAATATTACACTTTTATTAGTTTAGATAGATAATGCTCTTACTTTTGTGATGATTCTGGCCAGTTAGCAGAATATATCAGATTTTCATGACCACTACCCACTTTCCAAGTCTATGAACACAGAATGGGAAATACTTTCAGAAACCACCTGGTTAGAGCTTTAAAACTAAACTAGTCAAGATATGGACATTACAATGACTATTTGCTATGATTGCTTGTATTAGGTAGTCATTTTTGAATACTGGTTCATCAAAGCATAATTGAGAAGGTAGCAATTAATGTTAGATCCCTGCCTTCAAATCTTCATTAAGTCATGTGTTAATTAAGATGCTTATGCATAATACTAAGTATTATTGGAATGAATACTTGAGTAAGAGTCAGGAGACTTGGCACCGGATCTCTGCTTTGCCACTGACCTTCAGTAAGGTACTTTACCTCTCCAGTCCCTTTTTCTAAAATATGGATAATCCTACCTGTTTCACCCGCCTCCCAGGTTTGCTGTGAAGATGAGCTGAGTACCTGGCAATGCTCCCTCCCTCACCAGCTCCCTGTTAAAAAAAGACCTCTGAGAACCATGTGACTCTTGTTAGCCTAAGAAACATTCAAACCTGTAAAGGATTTTTGTGAGTTTATTTGAGCCAAACTGTTGACAATTGCCTGGAAGCAGAATCTCAATGCTCCACTGTATTGAGATAATGCTCTGGAGAAAGGCAGTTTTTCCACTTGCTTTTATAAATTACCATCAAAGGAGGAGATATAAGTGGGTTACATGAAATCCATTGGTGATAGATTAGGGAGGTGGGAGAAAGAAAGTGGGGACACCTCTGGAGTTGAGTGAACAAGTAAAATGATAGACATATGCTTCTTTTACTTAAGCGGGTACAGGATGGTTAACAGTCAACAATTAACATAATAACAGTAACAATGAGGGAATTTGTGGTCTCTGTCCTGGTAGCCTGATGTATTGGTTGTGCCCTGAAGGGTCCAGAAAAAGGGAAGTTACAAGTTATCCTGACATTCCAGAGTTACGTTACCATAGATGCAAAGAAGCAACTGGCTCAGTTGGTCTTTGTCAGGGAAGAGACAGGCCTAGGACATGCCTACCCACCATAGACTGCTCTTGACCCATAATTTTAAAAGTTTTCATTTCAGACCATCCTTTGTGCTTACTTTGGGTCTCTGAGTTCACAAGGCTGCCATGCAGGCCTCTCCTAAGTTAGTCGGGTTAGCATGTGGTCCCTTTTGTCCACACGCTTTTCATCGTATAAATAGCAGCCCTCGCCTTAATGTGCTCTGCATAGTTATCCCAAGAACAGCTGGAGGAAAGTACCAAGGTGCGCTCAGTAGCGAGAGAACGAGGGCCCACAGCCAGGCCGCGTCCCTTCTCCCCCTTCTGGCCTGATCGCCTTCCATTTGCAGGCTTCCACTCTAATCCTGGGTCCCCTGACTTCCCTGGAACGCTGGAGGCCTCGTCAGCACCTCACAGATGCTGTTAACAGCCTGTGTCCTGCGTTCTCATCGTCCTCATCATTCTTATTGTGGCAGAGCGAGAGGGAGTGAAGCCCAGCCTGAGTTTCTCCATTTCACCCTGGGCAGCCCGGCAGGCGAACTGGCTTCCAGGCTCCCTCAGAGGTGGAGTCTTCTTCCCAAGCCCAGGCTCTCCCACGGCATCGCCCGCCAGTCTGGCTGGGATCCTGCATTGTGCTGAGGAGCGAGGAACTAAGTGTTGGTGGGAAATGTTGTGCAAGTCCAAAGGATTATGGTAATGTGTGTTCACCCTCAATTTAATCATAAGTAGAGACAGTTAAACACTAGATTACAGACATCAGATGTTGTTGATTGTTTACTAAAGCCCGAGAGGGCAGTCCAATGTGATCCAACAGTACATATTCATTAAAGGAAAAAGAGGAAATGCTTATAATTTACTCTGATGAATACCCACAGAGTATGTGTTTCATGTCAAATACAAGTTAATTTTCCCTCTGGCTCTTTCCCATGAGTTAGCCAGTGGGTCGTAACTACTTAATCTCACTAGCCCTGGAGTTTCAGAAAATCCTTACTAAATTATAGCCCTGGAATCATTCCCTCTCACCCTGTATCTGTCCCTGACCTTGCTCTGTCAGAATCTGTTAGCCCCTTTGGCTCTGCAAGCCCTTTTACTACGTCTTTCCTGGGGTCCAACCCGTAGGACATCCTCAGAGTCAGTTCTCTGTGCTATTATCGCCTCAACAATCTTCTTCCGTGAGTCCTTCCCCTGACCTCGAGAGTCCATTCTTATTTCTACATCACAGAAGAGCGAGAAAACATAACAAGCAATGAGCCCAGATATATTTGCTTAAACACTTCAATGCACAGTTTTTGGGGTGACCAGCAAATCCCTACTCTCTGACCTTTTCCTGTTGGATGGGATCTCTCTGATTTACAACTCAATCACCATCTTTAAAGCGAGGGATTCCAAGTCTCATCAACAGACCCTTGATGTCTACCGTGCAAGAGTAGGAAACTACTTGCTACTTCTAGAAACAAATTAAAACTCAGGTGTTTAACTGAACTATTAAAATATAATGATGTCGAGGCTGGAAAAACATGGAATTGGGTGGGTCCCTGACCTATCAAATGTCCCCTCCCCTCCTCTGCCCCCCACCCCCACCCCCCAACGCACACACACATGCTTCGGATCCTTCTGGCCTTCTCAAAACCTTCATCTCCCAGCTTCCTTTCTCTACTTGGCAACATCATTTCTCTCCCTCTATTGCAGTGGTTCTCAACCTCCTGGCCCTTTAAATACAGGTCCTCATGTGATGACCCCCAACCATAAAATTATTTTCGTTGCTACTTCATAACTGTAATGTTGCTACTGTTAGGAATCGTAATGTAAATATCTGATATGCAGGATGGTCTCAGGCGACCCCTGTGAAAGGCTTGTTTGATCCCCAAAGGGGTCACGACCCACAGGTTGAGAACCACTGCTCTATTGGATCATGCGCATATAAACAAACAACCATGCTCATTTCACCTTTAAAAAAGCAAAACTGTCCCTGGACTGCAGGTCCTTGGCTAGCCGTTGCCCCTTATTTCTTCTTGATGGTTTGTCTTCAGTCCCTGTCTCAGATTCCTCGCTTTCCATTCTCTCCTTGCCCTGCTCCAGCTGAGGGATGGATAATGGAGGCAAGCTGGGTGGCCATGTGCCCAGGTGAAGTGTCAGGTGGGGAATTCTGCTACTAGAAAGAAGGGGAGGACACAGTTAATAGTCTGCCGCATTCTGCTTCTCTGGAATACTACAAGGACCTCAGATTGCTTTAACTCCAGCAAGGGTAAATTTGCCTTTTTGATTTTTTTAAACTAAAAATGTCTTCTTCATCCTTGTTCTTGAATGAAAGGCTGTCTAGGTTATCTAGGTTGACAGTTATTTTTCCATACTTGAAAAATATTATTCATTCGCTTTATATTGCAAATGAGACGTTGGTTGACAGTATAATTGCTATTCTTATATACACAAACAGTCTTTTCTCCTTAGCTGCTTTTAAGACCGTCTCTTCATCTTTGGTGACCTGCAGTTTTGCAACACTGTGGCTTGGAGTTGATTTCTTGTTGTTTAGCTTAGGATTCATTCAATTCCTAAATCTGAAGATTTGTATTTTTGATCAACTGTGGAAAAGTTCTTGCTTTTGAATGTTTGATAATTGTTTTTCTTTTTATGGAATTCTAATTCATTGTGATTTAAACCTTCTCTATCCCTCATCATGTTTCTTTTTTTCTCTTCCATATTTTACATTTTCTTGACTCTGTGCTACATTCTGGGTAAGATCTTTGGGTATTTTTCTATTCTTAAGTCTTACTGTCTCTTATGTTACATCAAAATTAACTATTATATTAAAGCACAGTACAGTCTTATTTAACATTTTACACACACGCACTCATATCCTTGAGCAGGTTTCAGCATTAAACAGCTGCGTACATCAAAATCCCAATGTTTATTTATTAACAAGGAGAATCCCAAAAGATACACCAACATTATTTTTGTACAGTCATGGGGGAAATATCATCTCCTGTCTAAGTAGAAAATTGTGTGAAAGACTTCTAAAAGCCTACGTACTAAGTAGCTTACAAAGAAACTTTCATTTAGAAGTCCAACCCTTCCTTCCTCATTTTGCTGCAATCAATAGGCGTTGAGTAGACTTTAGATTAACCAGTGGGAAATCAGAGGTTAGGACTTATTCTTCTGTCCTACTTGACGTAAAGGTGGAATGTTATAGCTCTGCTCCAGTTCCAAGAAGAGACAGATCGAGTTGGATGCTTACCTGTGACCCTTGAACATACACAAACATAGAAAACTGAATTTTCTAGGCCCAGGAAATGACTGTCTCTTCCAATTCTTTCAGTGATGTCAACTCTTCCTTTTACCCTTATATTGAGTTTTCACTTCCATCATCATCATCATCATCATCATCATCATCATCATCATCATCATTATTATATTTTATTTTTAGAAGTATTTTTAGAGATTAAAAAAATCTCTCTGGTCTTTTTGATAGTATCTTCTTTCTTGCTTCTCTTTTTCCTTTTTAATTCTTTCAACCTTGTAAAAATGCTCATTTTAGAATCTGTAGGGGATAATTCCAATATCTGATATCCTTGGGAGATGTAACTCTGCTGTCGCTGTTTCTCCTGACTCT